>SKCR01002777.1:0-25258 GCA_019454045.1 Zanthoxylum bungeanum | reverse complement strand
ACTCTTTTGGACAGTCCAAATTATTTAGAGCTCCAATTTACATGAAGTCAGTGTCATTGGAAATTAGACTTGCAGACGATCGCGTATATATAAGAACGCATAATTTAGCCAAGAGACGAGAAAGTTACAAGCGTTTTAAATTACACTTCAAAATCAGTCTGCGACGTGCGTTCGAGTTGCGTTCGAACTCCCAGAGGCAGAAACTTTGCGTTTGAGTGGCGTTCGAACGCCCGTACGTAAGTAGGTTATTTTGGACGCATTTTGCGCTAATTTTGTTCAAGGAAAAGCCTATATTTTCCCTACTTATTTAAACAAACACTTAGTTATTTTAACCAAGTGAAGAAACATAATTTAAAGATACTCCATAAACTTAGTGTCTTCTTTTTTGATTTTCACCTTGAAGCCTTTCTTAATTACCTTATCCTCTTTGTCTTGGTGATATTTATCCTTGATTGACCATCAACACAAAAACACAACTCAAACTCAATTTCCTAAGCCTTTAGAGTTCTCAAGGAGGAAGATTGGTAGTCAGCGTTCTGGTGTTGCGAATTCGTAGGGTTGATCCACTTAGAGACTTCAGAGGTTCTGAAGAAGTCCGCTTGGTGCGGGCTCGGGGAGTTATTCGAGTTATTACAATTTAGAGGTAATCGAGTTGGTGAAGTTGTCTCCATAGGTCTTATACCATAAAGTTTTTATCATTATAGCGGAGATTTGGCTGGTAGCCTATACACCCGGAGTGGTTTTTTACTCGCACGAATTTTTCATTTTGTCAACAAGATTATTGTGTTGATTATTTATTACTTTGATATATTTACTTTATTTCATAATGTCATAGACTTAAGGGTGCATGTTCTTAATCCATAGAAACAATAATTAAGACATGTCTTAAATTATTGTGTCAAAACCTTAGACTAAAATCGAATTTTCAAAAGTCATATAACTAAAATGGACCCTTTAATTGGATTAAAGTAATATAACTTTATTTTTATTTAAAAAGTATTTTAGAAGAGAGCTTATTTTTTCCACTTTCAATAATCAAATTAGATGAGTTGCTTTAAGCAACCAAGACATTTCCAATTCTCAGATTTGTAAACTGGCCAATGGCTATTCTTTGTTTATAATTTTTAACACATACAATTGTTTTAGACAGTCATATGAAGACACCATTTTCCTAATGAGTTTCAACAACATGGTTGTCCAAATAAGAGATGGCAACGGCAGCATGAAGAGCTGCTCCTATGGGGAGAACATCCTCATCGATAATTAAGTACGGTGAGTGCAGTCGGATAGCTGGCTTTAGCGTTTCATTCCGTGCCCCAATCATGAAAAATGTGGCTGCAATGTTTTGCGAGTAGAAGCTGAAGTCCTCTGCTGCCATAACCATTGGAATAAGGTGCACGTTTGGTTCCCCGAGCAAGGAGGCTCCAACCCTCTTCACATGTTCATACATCTCTTTATTGTTAACAGTTGCCGGATATGGCCTCAGCTTTTCCTCCATGAAGTCTATTGTCGCACTACATTGATGAACTGCTGCTTGCATTTCTATGACCTATCAACAAAAAAATGTTATATGTTATCTTAAGTTCTTGAAAAGAAAAACTTGCGGTTCCATTGAACTTTTGCAAAAATTAATGCATTAGATGACGAGAAAATGCCAGAAAAGTTCTAACATTACCTCTTTGACTCTTTGCTGAAGGTATAGCAGACCTTCTGTAGTCATGCTCCGAAAAGTTCCTCCAAATTTGACAATCTCTGGGATTACATTTCCCGCCTGGCCTGCCTCAATGAACCCGACTGATACTACCTGTGTATGTTTAAAAAATGGAAATATACTAAGATCATTTGCATTGACAAATCGGTTAACAAATATGCTATGTATATAGAATTGTGTACCCTGGCTCAAGAGGATCTGTCTCTCTCGAAACTATCTGTTGGAGTGCAAGAATTGCAAAAGACGCTGCAAGAACAGGATCTCTGGTTGCTTGGGGCATTGCGCCATGTCCACCTTTTCCTTTAATTACGGATAGAAACCTAGCAGAACCAGCTAGCATAGGACCAGGTCTTGAACCAATTATGCCGGTGGACATTTCTGGAGAAACATGTAATCCAAAAATGCCCTGAAGCTTATCAGCAGCACCCTCTTTGATCATATAGTAAGCGCCGCCATAACTTTCTTCCGCAGGTTGAAAGACAAACTTAACAGTGCCCTTTGAAATGTAATGCAATTCAGTCAAAAGATAGTAGCAAAATGGAATGGCAATGCAGATAAAAATTTCTGAATTGCTTTGTGTGACTATTGAAGTTACCTTTAATTTGTCCCTCCTGTGTTTCAGTAGCCTTGCTGCTCCAAGAAGCATAGTTGTGTGAACATCATGGCCACAAGCATGCATTTTACCATTGTTCTTGCTCTTATGCTCCCACTCTACCATTTCCTTCTCAAATGCCAAGACCCTTTTTGTCAGTGAAGATAGTGGCTAAAACTAGCAATAAAGGTAAGAATAAAACACAAGAGAAAGGCTCAACATTTGACATCACAACATTATTTTATCTTAATTAATGATACAAAATATTATCATCTATGTTGCGAAGGTTGACGACTTATCAACTTTTATTCCATTACTAAATGACAATTTACTTAATTTAAGTAAAAAATTCACACCCACACATATATAGTTGTATTTAGCATTTGGAGCACCCCACATATATATGATGTATATAGATGAGGGATAAGTTTTCTCAATTTTTTTAAACTTAAAGTGATGACTCAAATTGATAGATGTATTAGAATGAGTGCAAAACGATTGCAAAAAATAATTTCAAACTTATTACATCAATAAATTCATTTTTTAAAATTAAAATTATTGATTTGAAACTACTTTTTATAATGTACTTATTTTGTATTTGAGGAGTACATCTATATATCATGTTCATATAATAGATGAAGATTAAGGGTAATAACATTGAGATAATTACTAAGAAAAAAAATTTACCCAACTTTAAGCACAGAATTGTCAATTGGTTTTGGCAAAAATTATGAAGCAAAATTTTTAAAAGTGATGATTTTCAATTAAAAAAAAAAAAAAAAAAAAAAAAAAAAGTCAAAGTGTTATTTTTTCCAAAAAAAAAAAAAAAAACCTTTTTTTTAGGCTTTACGAATTACGAGAGTGGAACCTGGAGTGGAAGGGCGTCCATGTCAGCTCTAAGACCGAACCAGGGCTGAACTCCTGACCCCACTGAAGCCACGATCCCAGTCTTAGCAATCGGCCACGTGTACTCAACCCCAAGCGAGTCAAGCTCCGACCTTACGAGTTGACTCGTCTCGTACTCCTCAAAAGCCAATTCCGGATTCTCGTGTATTCTCCGCCTAATTCTCTTCATCCACTCGAAGAACTCGGGTTCCCTCGCTGAGTCCCACAGCTCACGAGTCAACGAACTCAGCCGCTCCGATCCCGGCCAAGTCCTATCCTTAGCCCACGTTGCATGGCACGTAAAAATGATCGACAGGATTATCAAAAGACAGAGACGAGGCATTAAAGATATTTTGATTTCTTAAATTTATGGGAAATTTGTGATACAATGTGTAGAAAGTAGCATGATGTACAGATGTACTTTCTTCTTCTAACTTGTAATACTAATTGTACAACGTTGGATTCATCGTCTTAATTAATCATAACTGTGGGTCTCATTTAAGAGTCCCAACAGGTTAGTCTGGGCTCGGGAAGATGTCGCGCTGGGCCCGAGCCCGATCAGGATTGGGTTGTTAGAAAATGAATTATTATTATTTTTTAAATTTTTTTAATACATATAACTGAAAAAAAAAAAATTAAGAATTTTAATATTTTTGCATTATTTTTAAGTTATATAATTAAGAAATTTTATTTTCCATTAATAAAAATCGGACTCGGATTTCTTACCTAAACAAAATTCAGGCTCGGGCCCTAAAAAAAGTTGGTAGGCCGCGATGAGCTTTTATGTATCCCTAGTCCCATTGTCCACTAATCATTGTCCAAGTCTCATTTACAAAATATGATGAATATGAAAATTAGGTGAGTGACAAAATGAATTAAGGAATCAAATTTGAATCGAATATTAAACAAATCGAATTAAAATGTAATGAATTCATATTTGATTCGTTTAAGAAACGAATCACAAACGAATATTGGTTTAGTAATGATATGATTCAATGACATAAATTATAATAATTTATTTATATTAATTCTTAATAAATGTGTATGTATAAAATATATAATTAATAGATTTACGATAATTGACCCACCAAATCCAGGTAACATTATTTTTCTATGATAATTGGCAATAACTTCTCGAACTTAATAAAAAAATAACAAAAACTGACAAAAGAAAATTAGTAAATGAATCTTAAACAAATAAATGAATACTTGAGCTCAAATACATATTTGATTCGTTTAATAAACGAATCGAATCGAGTTAATTCATTTATTAAATTAATAAAAATTTTCAAATTTATATATTTTTTAATGCTATTTGAATGGAACGATTAAATAAATCCTGATCAAATTGTCACCCTTAGTCAAAATTATCCCGAACTTGTATTTATATGTTCGTGGTTGTTAGTAATTTTTTTTTTTTTTTTACTTTAATTTTCAATTTTCTCAATTAGCCCTCTGTTTTGCTTAATATGTATTAAAATAATAATTTATGTGTAGTTTTGATATTTTTTTGAACTATTTGTAATGTCTATATATGAAATTTGTGATCGGTATTTGTAGTTTAAAAAAAAAAAAAAAATGAAAAGAAGAAGAAGAAGAAGGCAGGGGTTGTGAATAAGAGTGGCAGAAAATCCAAGTCGGTCCGATCTGGTTCGTTGCTTCTACTAATTGTGAAATGGAAAGTTTAATCATTATAAGTTTTTATGTATCATTAAATACCATTTTAAGAAACAGTCGTTATTAACAAGATTTATAATTTAATCCTAAACCATCTATATTAGTTTATGCTAGATTTTTTTTTTTTTTTTTTTTTTTTTATGGAAATTTTATTGTCATACAACTCGATCGGGTTTAAGCGGAATAAGTAAAGTCCCGGCTGTCTCAGATTCTTATAAGAAATGCATCTCCTGAATTTGAACTCATGACTTAACAAACAAATTTTAAACTATTTGTTACCAAACCACACCCATTAGAAGTTTGTTTATGCTAGATATCAAATGAAAAACTATTGAAGGATCCTAATTCACTAAATATTGAACATGAATTATTAATAATATTATTATTTATTTCAAAATTAATTTTTGATCAAATTTAAAAAATATATATTATAAAAAAATATTGGAACAATTCTTTACTATCACTACTATATATATATATATATATATATATATATATATATATATGCGCGCGCGCGTCACGTGGTACCACCGACCAATAAGTACAAGTTGTACGTATTAAATATAATTACAATTTATTTATTTATTTGTTACTATTAAAACACGTGTGACAATTGACACACATACAAAATGATTATTTACTTCCAAGTATAAGAGTGTTGAAGTAATAAAATAACCTGGTAAGTCTATGGTCGATTCACAGGGAATAGATTTAGTAAAATAAAATAATAATTTGAGTAAAATTAAAAAATGGTGAATTGATTGAAGTGATAGCGATTTTTAAATTGGGATGTAACAATAAATTAAAAATATTGGGACTAATGGATCCACTCTTAATATTTCAAATTTAGAGAACTCTTACTTTTTTATAATATATAAATAGTCATTATTACCCAGTTAATTTACTTCATGAATTAATTATGTCAAAACATATAAAACCAGTCATAAAGGCGGTAAAAATATTTATATATAACATGTCCAGTCAAGTTCTAAATTATGCAAAATATATAAAATTAGCCATATATGCGGTAAAAAAATTTTCAATAATAAATCCAGATTTAAATTAAATATTAATCTTTATATTACAATTTATATATTATAATATAAGTAAGATTAATCTACATTTTTAATATTAAGAACTTCATCATTTACCCAACATGATGACATAGCTACTCATGCTTTGAATAAAAACACATATAATTTTATTTCTGAAAGAAAAAGAAATTACAACAAAACTTGAAAAATAAAACACATAAGAGTTGGAACCAGTGTTCGAAGGCGTCGATTTCACGCCGACCACTCGGCTGCGTCTCGGTGCTGTATTTTTTTCTCACTCCAAAACGTCGTCGTTTTGGGTATAAAAAAAATTATGCATTTTGTTAGTCTTCTTTTCTTCTTCAGTTCGCCTCTGCTTCTTCATTTTACCTCTGCCGGCTTTGGTAAGTCGTCTTTTTTTTTCTTTTTTCGACAAAAACAAATTGGCTCATTACTACTAAATACTTAAGTTCTTCATCTCTATTCTCTGTCCTCTTTCTGCCTTCGTTTCTTCACTTTTTTTTTTTCTTTTTTCAACTTTAATTTTCGTTTTGATTTTTTTTGTTAATAGTTAAAAATTAATTACTTATTGATATTAGTAGTTACTTAGCAAAATCGAAGGTCGGCTTGATACCCCCAGCACATTGCGTCGCTTATCTATTAAATCCTTACTACTATTATAAGGATACAAGCATTGAATACGATGCGAATGTAATGGATGTGGTATTTATGGTTGTTGAGGCTTTCTTTCCCAATGACATTGACATGCAAAGTAAGGTGATAAATTAGGAGTTGGCTTCGTATAAGACAAGTGATCAAGCTTTCGGTAGAGAAGTGGCGGCAAAATCATGTCGGGTATCTATTGATTTTTTTAATCGAGATAAAAATAAAATATTCATTTATTTTGCATATTATATAAGATTTAGTATATTTCATTTAAACTATTTATGTTAATTTGTAGTTTCATGGTGGCGTACATATGAACACCATACATCTAACTTGCTAAAAATGACAAAAATGAAACTTTCATTAACCACTAGTTCATCTAGGTGCGAATGAAATTGGAGCACTTTCGAGGGGATAAATATTTAACATTAATCAAATACTTAAATATTTGATTATTTTATTTTTTTGATTATTAATTAATTAATTTAAATTATTTATGTAGATTCACACGAAGAAAATGAATAGACTATATGTGAATCGATTAAACAATCTAGTCTTTATTTCATTTAATGCCAAGTTGCAGAATAAGCACAAAAGGGAGAAGGATATGAAATTGGATGTATTACTTGCAAAAGATGCTACTAATGCACAAGGATGAATTGTTGAGGGTGGTGAATCTAGTGATAAAGAAGATGAAGAAGTAGAGCTCGGTTCGGGGCATACTTGGAGGGTGGTTGGAGAATCATCTGGGGCAGATGAAATGTTACAACCTCAGAAAATCGCTAGGAATGATGAATACAGAGAACTTGATGAAGAAGATTTTGATTCTGATGAAGAACCTAAGGATAATAAGTTTGAACTTGATTAAGAAGAATTAGAGGATAATTAGAAAATATAAAGATTTAGTAACTTTAACTTTGTTAAAGGATGATGAACTTTAACTTTAACTCTAATTTTGGACTTAATTAAAGGATGTTTAATGCATTGACTAGAGATTTTGATGTTTGATATGGTTGATTGAGTTTGATTTATATTTTATTACATTTTGATTTAATTTATATGATTTGGATTATTTATGATGTTGGCAAATAATAGGTTTTAACCGTTTGCCGATAAATTGTCCAGGCCATATCTAGGCCCCGCTTAGGCACTGAGCGCTGGGTCACCGCTTGACTAGCGCCTAGCGCGTTTTAGAACACTATTTGGAACCCTTCACAAAATCTAAGGGATAATTCTATGGAGGAAACAAAGGAAATGAGTGTCGAACATCCTCTATTTATAGAGGATGCTCAACATCTTCAATAATTGCAAATGCAATTATTGAAAACATTTCCATGTTGAGGGTGTTGGACAATTATGACCCATATCATCACTATTTGTAAAGAACATTGTGTTTTTGTAAAATTAATATGTGACAAAAGGAAATTGTTATTTTATCATTATTGTAAGTGAATTACTTGGATATATATTAATGATAAAAGTCCATATGATTAAATCGGATTAATAAGATATGAGACAGTATTAATCCACGAACAGTTTAATCATTAAATATTCCTAGTCGAAGTATTATCGAGACTGGACATTGATAATGCGAAATATACTAATATTACACTTGTGCGCGTTATGAAATTTAACGATATAGTTCTCATATATTTAGGTATTGGATACTTATGCAAGTGTAAGAAGAGGTTCTGTTAGTCGTTGGACCGGGAACAGTTCGCTCTGGATAGACTCACTCGGAATCTCATTGGTAGTATGACTATGTGTCTATGGGAATCCGAATCAGGGTAGGTGTATGTGATCTTTAACCTGAGACTTGCATCGCTATTACTTGCGACAATCAGTTTACTTTGGTATAGGTCGTCTGAAGCTTTAACATGTTTTGTGTACGCCTGTGTTGGGTTTACTGAGAATCGTAGTGTATTGGTTGTGATGTCAAGATGGGAGTATCACTTCAGTCATATGGAGATGATGGTCACACAAGATACGGAACTATTACTCTTAAAATATGCAGCTATCGGGAAAGTATAACTAGGTCATGAATTTCTGATTACAGAGACTAGTTACTCGGGATCCGATATTTGCTTCGTATGGGGCAGACACAGAGCCAGCCCTAGGCCTAGCATGTGACATCCGATACTGGATCGTATTACGTATTACATATTACATAGTATCACTACGCCTATGTAGACATGGTACAGAGGTACGACGACGCTGTCCGGGCTCGCGGTCCGTTGGGAGTATGGAGTAGCCCGCGGGGGACTAAACCGGAGAATAGATGGAGTCGCCACCCAGTGTGAACTGGGAAATGATTTAAGGCCACACTCAGCACTCGCAAGGGAATACTGTTGGACAATTATGACCCATAGCGTCACTATTTGTACAGATCATGGTGTTGTTGTACAAATTAACTATGTGACAAAGGAGATTGCTATCTTATCATTTGTCATTAGATCACCTTAGATATATAAATGATAGGAGGTCCCTATGATTAGTTCCTGGATTGAGAATGATATGAGACAGTATCAGTCCACAAGGATTAATCATTAAATATCCCTAGTCAGAGTATTATCGAGATTGGACATCGGTAATGCGTAAAAGACTAGTATTGCACTTGTGCACGTTGTGAGGGCATAACAGGCATAGTTCTCATATATTTAAGTATTGGATACTTATGCAAGTGCGGTAGGAGGTTTTGTTTCACCGATGGTACGGGAAACAACTTCGCTCTGGATAGACCCCCTCGGAATCCCATTGGTAGTTTGACTATGTGTCTATGGGAGTCCGACATCAGGGTAGGTGTATTTGGTCTTAACCTGAGACTTGCACCGCTAATACTTATGACAATCAATATACTTTGGTTGAGGTCGTCCAGGGCTTTAACCGGTTCTGTGTACGCCAATACTGGGTATATTGAGAATCGTAGAGTATTGGGTGTGATGTCAAGACGGAAGTATCACTCCAGTCATAGTGGAGATGATGTCACGTAGGATACGGTATTAGTGCTCTTAAGTGCTGCGCGGCCATCGGGATATTATGACTAGGTCATGTATATCCGATTATAGAGACTAGTTACCAGACATCCGACATGTGCTTCGTACGGGGCAGACACAACTCCAGCCCCAGGCCTAGCACGTGACCATCTAATACTAGATCGATATGCACTATACAATGTATACTACGCCTGATACAGATCAACATATTCCTGTAAGGATATTTCCGGAGAATTGGGTAGGCATGGCGCTTTGCTAGAAGCCAACCTTGTCTTGTGAATCGGTAAAACGTAGTACTTGGTACGTACGTGTTCGGATAGTCCGATAACCGAATTTACTGCCAACATATCCGGAGATCTCATGGGTCGCTTCCCAATGATACACCGATGACGTATGACTCGCACTTTAATTAATCTGGGATTATTTCGAAGAGAGAGAAAATTAATCTGGGATTAATTGCGGAGATATTTTATTTAGGATAAAATATCAATTTAAAGAGAGAGAATGATTAATTTGGAATTAATCGATAAATAATATATTCGATATATTAAACGAAATTGGATTTCGATTAGGAATTAAAATTAGATTTTAATTCGGGTACTTGAATTAATTTAGAATTAATTCTCGAGCGACGTGATTAGTAAATTGGATTCATTAACGAGGCATCGAGAAAATCGTTAATTTAGAATTATCGAAACCGAGCTCAGAATGTGTTTGCGAAGTTACGTCGATTTTGAATCACGTGCCGCAAGTCGCATCGCAAATCACATCGCAAGTCATAAAAGTCAAAACGCTTTTTGGAAAAGTAACTTTGACTATTTGACTTTGACCTTTAAAATTTGGAGGGAAATTTTGGGGGGAAAAGACTTTTAACTTTTGGGAAAAGTGAAAGCCTTTTCCTTTTCACCTTTTACCAAGGGTAAAATGATTTAATAAACATTATTACATTTGTTTTATTTCTTTTTGGAAAAGAAAATAAATGGTAAAACATTTTAGTAATTTTGGAAATTATATAAGTGAAATGTTTTACACTTTTTCCCTTAACCAAATCTCTCATCCATCTCTCTTTTCCTCTCACATAGTCACGCCCAAGGCAGTGAACTGCCCAAGGGTTGGCCGAAAATGATGATCCATTTTGAGGGTTTTGTGGCAAGAATCCAAGTGCTAGCACACTCCTAAGAGGCATACGAAGGTGTTAGGGAAACTCACCCACGAGCCGGGAATCGTTTGACGCAAGTTCGAGGCTCAAATTCATGGACCAAAACTGAAAACAGTGAGCAGTGGACTGCACTGCTATTGGCGCCACTTTGAAGGGGAAAATCATTTTGTTCTTCTTCAAATCGTCACAACCAATCGATGTGAGTATTCCGCTATCTCCTTTGATGTGTTCACACATGTTTTTCATGCTTGTTATGATCTTGGGACCTAGAATAAAACCAACAATGGCATCAAGAGCCTAGGTTCAAGCATGAAATTTTAGGGCTTAAAATTTGGGTAAATTTGTTTTGAGCATGATTTGAATGAATTGATTGTTTGAGTATGCTTATAACATGTTTAATTGAAGATTGGTTGGATCAATTTCATGAAAATTGATTTGGAATAATTTTCCCCAAATTCTTATTGGTGGCCGAATGTGAAGTGATTTTGGGAATCTTGGATTTTTTTTGATTTTGAACATTGGATGTATATAAAATCATGTAAGATATTGTTAATTTGAGATTGAATTGGATTGAATTTTGAATTGGACAAATATCCCCAAATATACTCACCTTGGCCGAATACATTAGGTATTTTGGGATTCTTGGAATTTTTCATTTTGATTCATTGGATGAGTTGTAATGATGTTGGATGATGTTAATTTAAGATTGAATTGGATTTAATATTTAATTGAACAAAATCCCCAAAATGCTTTTGATGGCCGAATATAATATGCCCTTTAATGTCTTGGTATTTTTGATTTTTGAACATTGGATGTGTATGAAATCATTCGGGAAGTTAATTCGATGTCGATTGTGTAATTAATTGGATTGAATTCAAATCGGAAAAAATTATCTCCCTTGGCCGAGACTTGAAGCATGTGTAAATGGGTTTGATTTTTCATTAAATGTGTTGGACATGTGATAATGAAATTGAACATGATTAATTGGACAAATTTGTGTTTTAGAAATATTGATTTGAATGATTAATCATGTAATGCACTTTAGAATTAATTAGATTATGAAATTGGACTTTATGATTTAATTAATTGGGCCTTAAAATTTGATTTGGGCTTTTAAAGTTGTAAATGGGCTTATTGGGCTTTGTTGTACAAAGTTAGGTTTAGGCAAATTGGATTGGATCCAATTGGGCCCAAAACCACTTCCGTAAAACCCAAATGCGACTTAATGAACCTTTAAAGTTTAATTGGGCCTAATGGGCCGAAATTGATTTCTTGGCTTATGGGGTTACTCCTTGATTGGGCTTTGGTTGCCAAAGCCCATGCCTTAAAGAAATTAATTTAAAGCCCATTGGACTTGAATTAAATTGACGTTGGACGTTAATCGGGCTTTGAGACCCGTAACGATTAAATTTGGAATTTAAGTCGTAAAAGGTTTATTAATAAAGTGTAATATTTAATTTGGAATTAAATAAGTGAATTAGTATTAAATACATATTAAATTGGATTTAATGTTGTAGTTTAATTTAATTCGAGAATTCGTACTTTGAGTACTTATTCGCAAAAACGAGTTTGACTCGCGCAAAATCAAATCGTTGTTTGAACATTGGATGATCACTAATTATCAGATTAATTAATTTGATTAGATTGATTGATAACATGCTTGTGTGAATACATGGTTGTGATGAATGAATAATGTATATCGGATGGATATTAGACGGGTGGGGGCAATTTTGGAAATTGTTGTAATAAATTCGATTTATTAAATTGGACCTGCGTGTCCAGCCTTATCACCTCTATTCTCTTTGTATTCTCTTCTCACCTATTCCCCTCAATGTAAATGAGGTTTCTTTAGAAGTGTAGTTTAATGGGTAGAAGTAATACAAGTGCTAGTTTGAGAGAGAAATGGAGAGATTTGATCTAGGATCAATGTGTTAAGTATCCATCCGCATATCATTATTATTTATTTTCATATGCGCTTTATTATGTGTTTAGAATGCATGTTTAAGGGTGTATGATGATGAGACCTAAACAAAGATAATAAATTGGTAGCCAATTTGCACTCGAAAAACCCTCATCAAATATCATGCGGTTTTCCTTCCATTGAGTGATTCTTACTCAAGATCCGAGACTGGCATTGGGTTGTTGGCCAAAGTCAAGCCCTTTGTCCGTCGAAGATGTGTTTGAATCACGAGAGTTTTGTTCTATATTGGTGTCTTGTCCAAGTTGTGGTTTGTTGGCCAAAGTCAAGACCACTTCTTGTCCATCGACATTGATTACGAAGCTTTCCATGGTCAATGGGTCGCGCTTGACTGGGATCATTAGGTTTGTTGTGCCAAAGCCAAGGCTTAGTTGATTCAGAGGAAAAAGGTTAGGTAATACATTGGATGTATTGGCATATATAAGATATATGTTTAGGATTTGGATATCCGCCTACTGGATCTAGGAATTGGATTAGATCCAATTGATCTTTGAGATCTACCTAGTTAATTATCATACAATTTGTTGGCCAAAGTCAAGATTGTGTGATATTTAACGGGATCCTAGCCCACTAGGAAACACGGTTTCCCGAGTACTCAACAGAGGGTTAGAGGCTCGCCGAAAAATAGTGGGAGGCAAGAATTGAATTTGCAATATTCGTTTAATTACTTGCCATATGCGCTCGAACAAATATCATTCGTCATATAAATTAAATTTTAGTTGGACTAATATTTAAATTGTTGTTTTAATAAGCAGTTGGACTGTATTATAGTTGATTATATAATTGGATTATAGTAATCAATATATTTGAATTAATTAATTCCAATTTACAGTTGATTTTATAATTGGATTATAGTAATCAATGTAATTGAGGTTAATTGATTTAATTATATTTGATTGTATAGTTGGACTATAATAATCAATATAATATATAGTACCACAAATCGTTGATTAAATAGTTGGACTATTAGAATCAAGATGAATGAAAGATTAGTGTTTAAAACATAATCCTAGGTGAAAATGTATTTAAACGACTATATTTTAATTGGGAATAATTTCAGGATGGTCCTGGAAATAAATAATACGTTACTTTATTTGATAAAATAACCTATTATGCCTAAGCCCGGAATTAAACAAATAGTAGAGCATAATCTTTGGAAGATTTATGTGATGATAACTTAAGTGCTTAATTCGATATACTTGTCATAAATCTATTATTAGATTTAAGAAGTATTGAAATTGCAATAAATAACTCTTGGAGGGTTAAAGACTATTCTCGAGGAGATAAAGTCAAACTTTGCAATTAGGTAAGTGGCGCAAGGCGCACCATACTTCAATATTCTAGAAACCCAAGGCTTGGCCAAAGGCTTCTGAAATATTTGAAAGGGCAAAGGCAAAATCATTATGATCTTCTGGGAAGATAAATGACATATCCTAAAGTGACTGCCGTTTGGATATGGCAGACACGAAGGAATTAAAGAAAGGGCAAGGCTCTGACTTTAAGAATGTTTGTCAATATTATGTCTATTACTAGTATTAAAATTGGATTTTAAAATACTTAGTATGGTACATAAATTGTATGGATTGATGTTCAGAATCTGCTGTGAGCAGGATACTGACTTCAAGCTGAGATTAATCTGCGAATCGGAAACAGGATGAAAGTCGCTGTTTCGACCGTAGAACCCTAAGTTTAGGAACTACCTTTTGGGTATGTACTTAAATTAGGAACTGTTATAATGTAACTAGTTTGACTATAAACATTATCTTTATATCAGTGTTTAATCCATTGCGAATAGACCTTTATATTCTAGTGAAGGGGTTATTTAGGGGTGAATCCGGTAACGCAGCGGAAGCGGTGAAAATCAGATTTTCAGATTTCAAAACTTTTTCTCGGATTAATTAAATAAACATATTTATTTAATATTCCAATAATCAAATAATGAAATAAAATTTCAATTGAGTCAAATTCAAGTGAAATTACCAAATTACCCTTATATGGTATTTTGTCCATTTTAGTCCGAAATTGATCCAATCAATTTTGAATGATTCTAAATCATTTCTAAGATGAACTTAGCATGTTCAAAACATCAAAACACCAAAAGCCACAAAATCCCCAAAAATTCCTCACAATGCCGTGAGCCTCCATTTGGTGGCAACATTGACCATTTGGTCATTTCATGCTTCAAAACTCATCTTAATGAAATCCAATCAACATGAAACTTTGCATGCATCTTATACACACATAAATACACAACATATATGAAAACCCCCAAATTTGGAATTAGTTAGAAACCCTAATTTTTCAATTTCCACAAATTGGACAAATTAGGCTAATTACATTAAATCAAATGTTTCAATCATCAATCTTTCATCCAATTCAACTCTCAACACAATGAAACAACTCAAGATCAAATCTAGGTCATTTAAGAGTGGGTCAACAACTCTAGAATAGCAACATGGTTTCATAAACCTTAAAAGATTACATATAACTACAATAGTTACATCCTTTCTTCACCATACATGCTCAACACTTTCAAACAAATTTCCATCATCAAAAACACAAGAAATAAAGAAAATAATAACTTAAGAAACTCATGAGAGGTAGCCTAGATCCTAAGGAACAAATTCCTTTCTAATAGTAAGTTTAAGAAACTTACAAAATCCAAGCTTTTCTTTAAGTTTTTTTCTTTTCTCCTTCACTTTCTTTCTTTGTCTTTCTTCAATGGAATTTTGTTTTTGATAAAGTGTATTAGGTTAAGTTAAATGAAAATTGAAAAAACAATTTATACTTGTGACTTTTAGGCCTTGGCCGAAAATTCAAAGCAAATGCAACAAATTGTAATTTCAATTTCATTTCAATTATCATAATGTCAACTTGCATAAATATCTTATAAATTACTTTATTAGATATTTATTTTGGTCAAAAAATGCAACTAATGTCATTTACTTTAATTATCCTAATGTAAGATATTTATATTTTAATTAATTTAATCATTTAACAATTAAATAATTAATTAATTAATCAAATACAAATATATTAAATATATGTATAATATTTACATTAAATATTAAAAACATATATTCATTTAGGAAATAAGTCAAATAACTCATTTTGACTATTAATTAATGTGTATTTAAATTAATCAAGTATTAAATGTAAATACACAATAATTAAGTAAATGACTATCTAGTATCTTTAGCATGTATCTTGCGTTTAACCATTAAACGACTTTATAAATAATCAATATTATTTATTTATGTTGCTCTAGTGCTCAACGAGTATGTTTCATTATTGAGACTCTCTAGGTTCGGGTATATCCGTCACAAAATCTAATTTCGTGTCCATAATCTATCCACCCGTAGATTATGACGATCACGGATAATCTCGCTGAACCATACAGGTCGAGGTCATCGCAAATGTATAATTCCTCCGTCACAGGTATCCGGATAAATCCCAGAGATATAGATGTAAACGTCAAATCTCTATCGGGACTATCCAGTCGACTATTCTATTAGCAATCTAAAAAAAAAATGTTTAGAACTAGCTTCTAAACTTACCACGGGCCCATGGTTTTATCTGATTGCTAATCATATGGACTACCTATGCTCTGGTACACAGAACTGACGGATCCTATCTTGATACACATAGGACACCCTGAGGATCTATCTACACCCAACGAACAGGCGGAGGTCTGATCTAAATAGATCGGTGACGTGACTGCCATCTAAGTGTAGAAGATGTCTCATGTGCCCACTATGGAATCTCAAGTCTAAGAATCACAAGTGCTACTCAACCCAAGAAGATTCTTATTGACGCTGGTGTACCATCCATTAAGAATCTTTGGTGAGTCGTTCAGTGTTTATCCACTATAAACACCTACACGTCTATACTAGTCTCCAAGACTTATGGTTCATTGAGAAACCATTGGAATCATATATTCCAGTATACGACATGTACCGGTCTCAACGGGTTTACTATACTGACCAAGTAGTGTAAACCTTGACCAGGAACTATCTGAGAATGACAACGTCATGATACGACTCAATGTCCGTTGCGACGCTTTTGCAACTGTACCATGACTAATCATTCTAAGGTCATTACGTCTTTACCATATAAAAGATTAGATTATATTATAGAAACTGCATATATTATTACTGATAATAACGTTTTACAGAAGTATTTAACAAAAATACAACCGGGAATTGGCTCTCTGAGCACCAACCCCTACATCTAGAACACTAAAGTGTTTCATTATATAAAGAATGATATTAAGATAAACACATTAGATGTGAGTAACAGAATTTATATTTTGAATTTAAATAAATCTCAAACATATAAAATGACAAATATATAGCTCAAACTGATTTGATCAGTAGAGACTTATTGTGGCATTGTTGTTTGGGACACAATTAAACAAGACTCGTATATCCACGCTTTTGAAGAGTGGGTACTAGGACTGATTTGACTATTCAAATAAAGTCTACGAATCTAGTTTACTAGGTAAAGTACCTGAAACGCTATTTACTTGGTAATAGTAATAGTGCCATCGATCTGTTAGCCCTATTCATAGTGAAGTAAGTGGGCCCATATCTAGCAATACTAGATATGAATATGAATATTTCGTGACCTTAACGGATGTGGCATCACATTATGGTTATGTGTTTCTTTTGAAGAACACAAATCGATAACTTTTAGAGTTTCGACACGAAGTAGACAAACAGATCATCTAAAGTATTAAACCATCGCGGTAAGACCGTAATGGAAAATAATTAAGCAGTAAGTTTCAAACATACGTGAAAGAGTATAGTATTCTTTCAATGAGGACTCCTCCTAGGACCTGTCAGTTTGACGGTGTGTCCGTACGGAGAAACCGAATTTTGTTGGACATGATAAGGTTAATCATGAGTCGCTCTGAGCTACCATTTCCTTCAACGGATATGCATTAACAGTGCAATACTTATTTAGAATAAGATTCCATATAAATCTGTTTGACAGATATCATATTAAATATGAACGGGAAAGAAACCGGGTTTCTCATTCCTGATGATTTGGGTATGCTAGGCATATGTTTGGATGATACCAAACTAAAACCCAAATAGGATAAGTGCCAATTGTAGGTCATCCTAGGGATACCATAAGTATAGTACTTATACATCTCACGAGAGAACAATGTTATTGATGCTCACCATGCGGTTTTCCTAAGAGGAATACCGATATGCAGTGGTAAGTGGGAGGATGGTATAACTCGATGAAAGTCGGAGTAATACTGTTCAAGGCACGAAGTCCTTAATGGAACACAGATAGTTCATCAAGGATGAAACTATACCATTAATCTTCGAATACACAAGAACCGCGTAGATCGGAGAGAATCAGAAAACAACCTGGGGTATGGGTTTCTGATCTCGCCTCAAAAGATGTCAATCTTGTTGAGGTAGACCAACCGACTACATTTGAGGAAGTGATACAAGGTATCAACTCCCTTTTATGGCAAATTCCCATGAGTCCAAAATGGATTCCATATATACCAACTATGTTTGGACACTAGTTGAAGTACCACAAGGCATTATGCCTACTGGTACAGTATAAGTCTTCAAGGAAGACATACGTGGATGGCAACATACCAACGTATAAAGCTAGGCTTTTAACGAAAAGGTATCGTTATCAACATTGTGTTGATTACGGTTCAACCTTTTACCTGTTGCCACGGTAAATCCAATTGGATGATGCTTGCTGATACTGCATATTTCATTTATGAAATATGTCAGTTGAAGATCAAAATCGCTTTCCTTAAACGGAAACCTTTTGGAAGATGTTTATAACATCCTGACGATTTTGTTGTACCTAAACCAGCAAACTAGGTTTGCGGGTTGTTCGATCCATGTTTGGGTTGAAGCAAGCATAATGCTCTTAGAGCTGACGTTTTGATGTAATCATAATGGTTTATGATTTAATTCAAAATGAAAAAATAATTCTTGTGTATATAAGGAGGTTAGTGGGAGCGCACTGACAATGAATGTCCGTATAAAATAATGATAATATATATCATTTCTTGGAAATGATATTCCCATAAAATAATCGGCGAAAGCTTGGCTTTCGAAATAATTCTCCGTAGAATTCTTAGGAGTAACAACCTTTATTCTAGGAATAAAGATCTATTGGGATAGATTTAAAGTTGTTAACACTCTCTGAGAAATTGTACATTTAAAATGTACGTGACCTGGTGTCTCATACGCTTTGAGCGTATGGAGACACAATCAGACCAATCCGAGTGATAGTCACTGGATTGAAGTTAAGAACATCCGTTAGTATCTCAGAGAACTAAGGATGCTGTTTTAGTCTATAGAGAAGGAGAACTTGAAGTGACTGGGATCACTGCTGCAAGTTTCCGAATCGATAAAACAATGGTGCTATAAAGTTTGAATACCGGAACAGTGAGCTGGAAATCTTCCAAGCAAGATACTGTTGCCGAATAAACAACAAATGCGGATTATTGCTGCAGCTGAGGCAGCAATAGAAGCTATTTGGGTCGATAATAAATCTAATTAGATTAGATATAGTTCTGTTAGCGTCTGAGCTAGGCGTCAGCACATGCTAAAGAATTAATGGTCTCATCAACGATCCAGATATATACTTCGATATTCATCTGATTCGTTTGGATCATACATCGTGGTGATGTGATGATCGTATAAATCGCGTCACACGATAATCATGTAAATCTGCTGAAGAAAACCTTTTCTCAGCAATTTGAGCGAACCGTACATAGTTCGGGTGTTAGGCACTCGAGTGACTGGCTATAGGCCAAGGGGGAGATTGTTGGACAATTATGACCCATAGCGTCACTATTTGTACAGATCATGGTGTTGTTGTACAAATTAACTATGTGACAAAGGAGATTGCTATCTTATCATTTGTGATTAGATCACCTTAGATATATAAATGATAGGAGGTCCCTATGATTAGTTCCTGGATTGAGATGATATGAGACAGTATCAGTCCACAAGGATTAATCATTAAATATCCCTAGTCAGAGTATTATCGAGATTGGACATCGGTAATGCGTAAAAGACTAGTATTGCACTTGTGCCGTTGTGAGGGCATAACGGGCATAGTCTCATATATTTAAGTATTGGATACTTATGCAAGTGCGGTAGGAGGTTATGTTTCACCGATGGTATGGAAAACAGCTTCTCTCTGGATAGACCCCCTCGGAATCCCATTGGTAGTTTTGACTATGTGTCTATGGGAGTCCGACATCAGGGTAGGTGTATTTGGTCTTAACCTGAGACTTGCACCGCTAATACTATGACAATCAATATACTTGGTTGAGGTCGTCCAGGGCTTTAACCGGTTCTGTGTACGCCAATACTGGGTATATTGAGAATCGTTAGAGTATTGGGTGTGATGTCAAGACGGAAGTATCACTCCAGTCATAGTGGAGATGATGTCACGTAGGATACGGTATTAGTGCTCTTAAGTGCTGCGCGGCCATCGGGATATTATGACTAGGTCATGTATATCCGATTATAGAGACTAGTTACCAGACATCCGACATGTGCTTCGTACGGGGCAGACACAACTCCAGCCCCAGGCCTAGCACGTGACCATCTGATACTAGATCGATATGCACTATACAATGTATACTACGCCTGATACAGATCAATATATTCCTGTAAGGATATTTCCGGAGAATTGGGTAGGCATGGCGCTTTGCTAGAAGCCAACCTTGTCTTGTGAATCGGTAAAACGTAGTACTTGG
The DNA here is from genome assembly GCA_019454045.1 of Zanthoxylum bungeanum. Lineage (NCBI taxonomy): Eukaryota > Viridiplantae > Streptophyta > Magnoliopsida > Sapindales > Rutaceae > Zanthoxylum > Zanthoxylum bungeanum. Next base: position 4,807 of record SKCR01002777.1, on the reverse strand, counting down.
TACGTACGTGTTCGGATAGTCCGATAACCGAATTTACTGCCAACATATCCGGAGATCTCATGGGTCGCTTCCCAATGATACACCGATGACGTATGACTCGCACTTTAATTAATCTGGGGATTATTTCAAAGAGAGAGAAATTTAATCTGGGATTAATTGCGAAGATATTTTATCTAGGATAAAATATCAATTTAAAGAGAGAGAATGATTAATTTGGAATTAATCGATAAATACTATATTCGATATATTAAACGAAATTGGATTTCGATTAGGAATTAAAATTAGATTTTAATTCGGGTACTTGAATTAATTTAGAATTAATTCTCGAGCGACGTGATTAGTAAATTGGATTCATTAACGAGACATCGAGAAAATCGTTAATTTAGAATTATCGAAACCGAGCTCAGAATGTGTTTGCGAAGTTACGTCGATTTTGAATTACGTGCCGCAAGTCGCATCGCAAATCACATTGCAAGTCATAAAAGTCAAAACGCTTTTTGGAAAAGTAACTTTGACTATTTGACTTTGACCTTTAAAAATTTGGAGGGAAATTTTGGGGGAAAAGACTTTTAACTTTTTGGAAAAGTGAAAGCCTTTTCCTTTTCACCTTTACCAAGGGTAAAATGATTTAATAAACATTATTACATTGTTTTATTTTTTTTGGAAAAGAAAATAAATGGTAAAACATTTAGTAATTTGGAAATTATATAAGTGAAATGTTTTACACCTTTTTCCCTTAACCTAATCTCTCATCCATCTCTCTTTTCCTCTCACATGGTCACGTCCAAGGCAGTGAATTGCCCAAGGGTTGGCCGAAAATGATGATCCACTTTGAGGGTTTTGTGGCAAGATCCAAGTGCTAGCACACTCCTAAGAGGCATACGAAGGTGTTAGGGAAACTCACCCACGAGCCGGGAATCGTTTGACGCAAGTTCGAGGCTCAAATTCATGGACCAAAACTGAAAACAGTGAGCAGTGGACTGCACTGCTATTGGCGCCACTTTGAAGGGGAAAATCATTTGTTCTTCTTCAAATCGTCACAACCAATCGATGTGAGTATTCCGCTATCTCCTTTGATGTGTTCACACATGTTTTTCATGCTTGTTATGATCTTGGGACCTAGAATAAAACCAACAATGGCATCAAGAGCCTAGGTTCAAGCATGAAATTTTAGGGCTTAAAATTTGGGGTAAATTTTTTGAGCATGATTTGAATGAATTGATTGTTTGAGTATGCTTATAACATGTTTAATTGAAGATTGGTTGGATCAATTTCATGAAAATTGATTTGGAATAATTTTCCCCAAATTCTTATTGGTGGCCGAATGTGAAGTGATTTTGGGAATCTTGGTTTTTTTTGATTTTGAACATTGGATGTATATAAAATCATGTAAGATATTGTTAATTTGAGATTGAATTGGATTGAATTTTGAATTGGACAAATATCCCCAAATATACTCACCTTGGCCGAATACATTAGGTATTTTGGGATTCTTGGAATTTTCATTTGATTCATTGGATGAGTTGTAATGATGTTGGATGATGTTAATTTAAGATTGAATTGGATTTAATATTTAATTGAACAAAATCCCCAAAATGCTTTTGATGGCCGAATATAATATGCCCTTTAATGTCTTGGTATTTTTGATTTTTGAACATTGGATGTGTATGAAATCATTCGGGAAGTTAATTCGATGTCGATTGTGTAATTAATTGGATTGAATTCAAATCGGAAAAAATTATCTCCCTTGGCCGAGACTTGAAGCATGTGTAAATGGGTTTGATTTTTCATTAAATGTGTTGGACATGTGATAATGAAATTGAACATGATTAATTGGACAAATTTGTGTTTTAGAAATATTGATTTGAATGATTAATCATGTAATGCACTTTAGAATTAATTAGATTATGAAATTGGACTTTATGATTTAATTAATTGGGCCTTAAAATTTGATTTGGGCTTTTAAAGTTGTAAATGGGCTTATTGGGCTTTGTTGTACAAAGTTAGGTTTAGGCAAATTGGATTGGATCCAATTGGGCCCAAAACCACTTCCGTAAAACCCAAATGCGACTTAATGAACCTTTAAAGTTTAATTGGGCCTAATGGGCCGAAATTGATTTCTTGGCTTATGGGGTTACTCCTTGATTGGGCTTTGGTTGCCAAAGCCCATGCCTTAAAGAAATTAATTTAAAGCCCATTGGACTTGAATTAAATTGACGTTGGACGTTAATCGGGCTTTGAGACCCGTAACGATTAAATTTGGAATTTAAGTCGTAAAAGGTTTATTAATAAAGTGTAATATTTAATTTGGAATTAAATAAGTGAATTAGTATTAAATACATATTAAATTGGATTTAATGTTGTAGTTTAATTTAATTCGAGAATTCGTACTTTGAGTACTTATTCGCAAAAACGAGTTTGACTCGCGCAAAATCAAATCGTTGTTTGAACATTGGATGATCACTAATTATCAGATTAATTAATTTGATTAGATTGATTGATAACATGCTTGTGTGAATACATGGTTGTGATGAATGAATAATGTATATCGGATGGATATTAGACGGGTGGGGGCAATTTTGGAAATTGTTGTAATAAATTCGATTTATTAAATTGGACCTGCGTGTCCAGCCTTATCACCTCTATTCTCTTTGTATTCTCTTCTCACCTATTCCCCTCAATGTAAATGAGGTTTCTTTAGAAGTGTAGTTTAATGGGTAGAAGTAATACAAGTGCTAGTTTGAGAGAGAAATGGAGAGATTTGATCTAGGATCAATGTGTTAAGTATCCATCCGCATATCATTATTATTTATTTTCATATGCGCTTTATTATGTGTTTAGAATGCATGTTTAAGGGTGTATGATGATGAGACCTAAACAAAGATAATAAATTGGTAGCCAATTTGCACTCGAAAAACCCTCATCAAATATCATGCGGTTTTCCTTCCATTGAGTGATTCTTACTCAAGATCCGAGACTGGCATTGGGTTGTTGGCCAAAGTCAAGCCCTTTGTCCGTCGAAGATGTGTTTGAATCACGAGAGTTTTGTTCTATATTGGTGTCTTGTCCAAGTTGTGGTTTGTTGGCCAAAGTCAAGACCACTTCTTGTCCATCGACATTGATTACGAAGCTTTCCATGGTCAATGGGTCGCGCTTGACTGGGATCATTAGGTTTGTTGTGCCAAAGCCAAGGCTTAGTTGATTCAGAGGAAAAAGGTTAGGTAATACATTGGATGTATTGGCATATATAAGATATATGTTTAGGATTTGGATATCCGCCTACTGGATCTAGGAATTGGATTAGATCCAATTGATCTTTGAGATCTACCTAGTTAATTATCATACAATTTGTTGGCCAAAGTCAAGATTGTGTGATATTTAACGGGATCCTAGCCCACTAGGAAACACGGTTTCCCGAGTACTCAACAGAGGGTTAGAGGCTCGCCGAAAAATAGTGGGAGGCAAGAATTGAATTTGCAATATTCGTTTAATTACTTGCCATATGCGCTCGAACAAATATCATTCGTCATATAAATTAAATTTTAGTTGGACTAATATTTAAATTGTTGTTTTAATAAGCAGTTGGACTGTATTATAGTTGATTATATAATTGGATTATAGTAATCAATATATTTGAATTAATTAATTCCAATTTACAGTTGATTTTATAATTGGATTATAGTAATCAATGTAATTGAGGTTAATTGATTTAAATTATATTTGATTGTATAGTTGGACTATAATAATCAATATAATATATAGTACCACAAATCGTTGATTAAATAGTTGGACTATTAGAATCAAGATGAATGAAAGATTAGTGTTTAAAACATAATCCTAGGTGAAAATGTATTTAAACGACTATATTTTAATTGGGAATAATTTCAGGATGGTCCTGGAAATAAATAATACGTTACTTTATTTGATAAAATAACCTATTATGCCTAAGCCCGGAATTAAACAAATAGTAGAGCATAATCTTTGGAAGATTTATGTGATGATAACTTAAGTGCTTAATTCGATATACTTGTCATAAATCTATTATTAGATTTAAGAAGTATTGAAATTGCAATAAATAACTCTTGGAGGGTTAAAGACTATTCTCGAGGAGATAAAGTCAAACTTTGCAATTAGGTAAGTGGCGCAAGGCGCACCATACTTCAATATTCTAGAAACCCAAGGCTTGGCCAAAGGCTTCTGAAATATTTGAAAGGGCAAAGGCAAAATCATTATGATCTTCTGGGAAGATAAATGACATATCCTAAAGTGACTGCCGTTTGGATATGGCAGACACGAAGGAATTAAAGAAAGGGCAAGGCTCTGACTTTAAGAATGTTTGTCAATATTATGTCTATTACTAGTATTAAAATTGGATTTTAAAATACTTAGTATGGTACATAAATTGTATGGATTGATGTTCAGAATCTGCTGTGAGCAGGATACTGACTTCAAGCTGAGATTAATCTGCGAATCGGAAACAGGATGAAAGTCGCTGTTTCGACCGTAGAACCCTAAGTTTAGGAACTACCTTTTGGGTATGTACTTAAATTAGGAACTGTTATAATGTAACTAGTTTGACTATAAACATTATCTTTATATCAGTGTTTAATCCATTGCGAATAGACCTTTATATTCTAGTGAAGGGGTTATTTAGGGGTGAATCCGGTAACGCAGCGGAAGCGGTGAAAATCAGATTTTCAGATTTCAAAACTTTTTCTCGATTAATTAAATAAACATATTTATTTAATATTCCAATAATCAAATAATGAAATAAAATTTCAATTGAGTCAAATTCAAGTGAAATATA
>SKCR01002776.1:0-27076 GCA_019454045.1 Zanthoxylum bungeanum | reverse complement strand
ATTCCGATTCCATCTCATTCTGATTACGAGTACGTAAACGCACCATAAATCTTTATCCTCTTTTTATAATTGATCAACCATAATGAATTATTAACCTATAACGATGGTCAAGTAGAAATGCTCAACTTATTTCAATTATCTATATTCCTATGATAATTAATCTAAGACAAATTCATTACGATCAGGTTCTAATTATGGCTACGCATGCTCTGCAAGTATATTCCCATCATGCACAAAAATATATTCAATAGAATGAGATCACACGTTATCAATTTACATGGCTAAAGCTAAATTCCTTTTTCCAAGTTCCTTAAGGTTTACCACAACTATCCTATTATTGGCCAATCAATAGAAAGCGTTAAGCATATAAAATGATAAACAATCCGCATAAAAGGTCACAAATCAATCATAAAGGAGATTTAATTGATAAATGTTCATATTAGGTTCCATTATAATCCTATAACAATATCTAGTTCATGATGAAGAAGATAAACAAAATCATCATGACATTTAACGTAATAAATAATAAATAATTAATAAAGAAGAGATAAAGAAAACAAATCATGAAGGTTGTCAATCTTCAATCTCCAAATTCTTCAATCTTCTCTTCTTAATCATTGTTTGATCTTTTTGCTATTGATTGTTCTTAAATGGTTGTTGTGTTTAAATAGTATTTTGACCTCAAAAGAGGATTATTTGGCTCCAAAAAATATATTTAAAGTAACCTTATACGTTCCTTTATATAGATATCATAACAACCAAGTTTCCTATTCAATTTTTGGAGTCTTCAGCATTGGCGTCGCGACACAACTATTTGGGCGTTGCGACTCAAGCTATAGTGCAGAGTTGGCAGTTTCACGCTCGATTTTAGCCATGAAGGATTCCGATTCAGTATTTGATATAAGCTATAAAGTTGTAGATAATTGAGTTTCTTTCCAACGCAACTTGAATCACCTCATTTGGACATCGTATGGAAAACTTATGGCCAAAATACTAAACGCTACACAAATTCGTTGGTGCGAATCGAGATTTTTGAATTTTTCACTCATTTTTACTCAATTCTTTATATAATATGCGTCCTAAATATTAAAACAATGAATATTAATGCATTTAACATATTCAAAAACGTAATTTAGAAGAGAAATCAATTATAAATGCACTTGAAAAGTGTATATTATAGGTATTCATCAGTCATCAATTAAGATTATAATTCCAGATGAAAATGATATGTGATTCTAAATATCAATTAAGATTCAAACATTTTTAAATGAAAAAACTGAAACTCTTACGAAAAATTAGCCCGAATCTTGTATCCGCCGGTGTAAATTTGAGATTTTTTATTATCTCATAAATCTAGCATGTTAAAAATAAAGGAAAAATAAATAGTAATATGTTGGTGGGATGTATTTGGCTCTTAATAATTGTACACGGGGGCGGATGCACGTTATGGCCCCCACCCCAAATTCCTTTCTTTGAAAAATATTTATTTACAGTGGCCCCTTCTCGAAAATAAAAGAATTTGAATCTCTCCTCCCGAGAAAATCTTTGGTGAAACAGTGGTACCACGTCATTCATACAACAAGCCAATCATCCACTATCATGTATGTTAAAAATTAAAAAACAACTAAAAAATAAGTGAAAAAACTCTACATATCATTTTTTAATTCGCTTATAGTATCACGTGACCCATACCACCCAACAATCTCTCATCCGTCAGTCCGTTCCTGCTTTCACAAAATAAATTAAGGGCCAGAACGAACGACTCAAGTCAAGTCAACGACGGTATTGCTTGGAAACTTTGCATAAAAATAAATGGCCCAAATTACACGGCAGACGTAACCCTTATAGCCTATATATATTATTATTATTATTATAAATTGGCGATCAGGGGGGGTGTGTTAATTAGTGAGTTGTGGTTATGAGATTAATGGAGAAGAAAAAGGGCTTAATTATTATGATGGCGGTGGCATTAGCATATATGGTGGTGATGGGCGGTACAGTTGTGAAAATGGTGAGTGCCGTGGGGCTGAGCCCGAGCCAGTGCATGGAGGAGAGGAGGCTGGGGGTTAATGCATGCAAGCCAATAGCATTTGGGCAGCCACCGTCACCAGCATGTTGCCAACGCTTTAGGGTTTCCCACATCGAGTGTATTTGTCCTGCCATTTCTCCTAGACTGGCTGCTCTTGTCGACGTTAATCGAGCCACTTCGCTTCTCAAAACTTGTGGCAGAAGAGTGCCCCGCCACTTCAAGTGCGGCAGTAAGATCATTCACATTAATCCTCTTTGATCATTTACTCATTAATTATTAACTTCTTCTTGTCTGATTCTTTTATTTTTCTTGCAGGTTTACGTTTTCCATGATCGCCTGCTCTTTCTGTGTATCATGTAGTGAAAAGAATTTATGTTATATATATATATATCAAAAATGATATACATACATGAAGTTTTCTTAAAGTTATCCCTTTCCCCTCAGTAGGAGGATGGAAAATTTTTCGGAAAATAATCAGAGTCTATATGTGTGTGTGTCTTTTCTTTTCTATTTTTGTTTCCAATTAATTAAATTAGAAGTTTACGCAAGCACGCAATATTCAAAAAACCATGTTTATTTGATTTGTGGTGTATGATTGTAAAAAATAATTAAAAAATAAAATGAAAAATATCAAATTATGAATAAATATTTCGTAAAACAAACAAAAGATCATGCAACAGTCTAACATATTTAATATGAAAAAAATGATTTCATATTAAAAGTAAATTTTCAAAGAGGTGATGGGTATGCCAAAAAAAGGTAGAATTATCCTGCAAAACTTACAAATCATGAGACTTTTAAGTTATTAATAGATGATATAATGGGCAATTAAAAAAAAAGGTTTAATGTAGAAAAGCAACTTTGGCAGATAACAATCTAAGAATCAAGTAAAAATAAAGGCTGGTTTTTAGTCAGGTTAAATAAAGAATTTCAAAATAAAATACTAGAGCCTAAAAAACACATCATATTCAATAAACCCTTCAAATAATTACTTCAGATACCTTCACCAACCAAAAAAAAATTGTCTAGCATGCATTTTAGGTACATTTGCAAATTCAATCGGACGTCGCAAATTGACATATATAGAGAAGAGATGGTAAGTGAGCAAACACATCATAATTTCTAAAAACTACCCTTAAGAGAGAACTGACATAGTAAGTGAACAAGTTAAAGAACCGGCTAGAAATTTATAATCTAATTTGGATATCAATGCTGCAAGTCTAAATCAAATCCAGAAAGAAATAGAAACACCAACTGTCGGAGAACATATCTCGAAGAAGATAACATAACAAGGAAGAGAAGATGCAGTTCATCTGCCAAACAATATATTGAATGGTGATGCTGCCTAGCAGTCATCACATACTCCGGTCTACAGTCAATGCATCAGTACTATGTACTGCTCCACAATCTAAAAGTTTTTGATGCTCTCCCTGTAGCTAATTGAAGTGATCTTCTCAATTTTTTTTTGGATTCTGTAATGGATTTCTGGAGTTTTTTGTGAAATATTACATACATATATATACAGCTTCTTCTAATCATCTTTTTTGCTTGTGAGTTCTTACTTTGATGCTCTCAAAACAACTCCACAGCTTAATTTGGCTTGTATGAGATAAAGTAGTTGTTGCTACAGCTTATAAACTAGGGAAACTCAATTATCAATCAGCCAAAATCCCAATCAAAGCTCACATAAAGAATAAAATACAATGGAAGCATAAAAAAAAAATCATGTTATCAACACCCTATTGATTACCATTTACAACAAATAATGACAAATGATAGAAACTAATATAAGATATATACTATAACTGATGAAATGAAAATGCTATCAGAAATATACTTTAATGACATGATCAATGAAAACATACTTAATTTAAAAAAAAAAAAAAAAAAAAAAAAAAAAAAACAGAACTATTTAATTCAGGCATCTGACCTTTTATAATGTATTAGAACCCAGCGAAAGCATAAGAAATAATTCAAGCAATCATTCTGCTTGAAATATCCACCAATTGCAACCCCAAAAGTGAATCAAACTGCATAGCCAAAAAAAATTAAAAGAGTTGAGACACCTAATCTAAACTCAAATTTAAAAGTTACAAAATAATTCTGACTTAATTGAAACGATAAGCGTTGTCTTATCGTTTCATAATGGTTGTAGATTCAAACAATTACCAAATTTAGCAAATATCCATCGAAGATCTTATACAAAAATGAAACGATAAGACAACGCTAAATGATTAAAAATGAATTAGAAGTGAGATAAGTGGCTTACTATTAAGGATTCAAAGATGTTGGATTTGCCTAAGATCAAACTGGTAAGCTGGTTAGCAAGAGATAGGAGAGCTGATAAGCTCATGAGAAGAAACATGAGAAAAAAGCATTAAAATAGCAATTAAACACAAACCCATCATAGAAAGCAAGTATAAGCTCAAATAAATCCGAAAGGTTTTAAATCAAAAATAGCTCATTGTTGCTCAGTGCAGGAGCTTAGAAGCGTAGGAAAACCTTATAGTTTCAATAAAAGTGGGTTTTCGATTCCTAGAGAAAATAGAAACTTGAAGGTTGTACCAGTCTTGTAATAACTGATCAGAAGCGGAGCATTGGCGGCGTTGGAGTCGAGTTGAAGTTGTACCAGGCCGAATGGAAACCCCTTGGATGCCAGAGTGATCAGAATGGTGGGTGTTGTCAAAGGTGTTATTTCCAATTTTATTGACAATGTTCGTAATAAATTGTAATATTTCATTATTGTTATTTCATTATCTCTTTAAATCTAACCAAACCCCACAATCATATTATCATCAACACCATATGTTTTATTGTCTCCAAATTATCAAAACCAAACAAATACACTCACCCACCCTTAACCCTACCAACAACCACCAATTCTATTAATGCAACACGTAAGCCTTTGTTTTGTTTTTTCATAATCCAAAGATGAAAGGGTGAGGAGTGTGTTGAAGACAATTTCCAAGGAAATTTGAGAGCATTTCCAGAGATTTTTAGAGAAAGAAACCGAAACCATTTGAGAGAGAAATGTTTAGAGAGAGAGAAAGTCTGTCCAGAGAGAGAAAACACCTCGTTCGACGTCGTCCGATCTCCTTTTTCGGAAAATGACCACATCTCGAGAATTCCCTAGACAAGACGAAGTCAACGCCGTCGGTCCGACGAACCAAATCCTCCGCACGCGTCCTCAGGCGCGTCCCACTCGCCGCTGAGTCGCCCGCTTCACGAGCCCACGCGCCGCCATGCGTGTACGACATCCTCGTTGAGATATATAGTGTGGACATTTCATTTTCCAAAATTAGACCTTCGGTTGTTGATAAACGAGCCAAAAATTAGTTATCGTTGTTTAACCGATCATCGATAACCACCGTGCTTCAAACTCTTACCACCCCATCGTTGTGATCCTTGTGACATATACTGGCCAGTGGTTCTTTCGTTGTGAGATTTAGAGGTCGTTGGAGCTCGGTATGTTAGTATTACCATTTTGGGGTGTAAACATAAGAATTTGAAAGTTTTGGACTCATTTAAGAAAACATAGATACTCTACTTTGGAAAACATCAATGTTACAAAGCTTATCACGCACTTTATGAGATGACTATAGAAAAAAGAACTATGCAGTAGGATCGTCCCCGCTTACGGTATCAACAATCACCTAAAAGGACAAAAGAATTTACGATAAGGAACATACTCCTAATTAGAATAGATGAAAAATATACAAGAAACGTGACTCGGTCGCTCTTGTAATCCTAACGAAATTTCGGCAAAGTTCTGTCTATAGTTCGGACTTCCATTACACAATCAATATTTGATTCACAACACACATCCACAATTTAATCTAACACCACTATCCCAAATATCGGGCTCACATACTTTCCCGCACACAAACTTACTCGACTATATTCTCTAATTAAATTTGTCATTCAATTTCAATCACAAGGCAATCATTTATATGGTCTAAGCATGTAAATTAAACATACTTTAATGCTATTTATGCTTTGAAACACATAACATGTATAACCGAATATAACGATAAATTATACGAAAATCAAGATTCGAAGGTCTATTACTACTCAAAATGGTCGGGAAAACACGGAGGAGACTCATGATGTCAGAAGGAAACATTCTGTCCAGCGCGTGGGCTCACCGCGCCATTGCACAAGGTACTCATGAGCTCCCGCGCCGGCCAGAATCCAAATTTTCCGATGTCTGAATCTTCTTCTCCCCCTCCCGGTTCCAATTTCGCTGACGGTTTGTCAATCGGAGTTCCCCATCAACGGGAAATCAAGAAAAATCATAAAAAGTTTCCTTACCGAAATATCTATGAAAATAAGATGTTTCCCGATATGAAACCACGCCAAAATAATCCTCTCATCGAGATATACGCTTTTCCTAAAAGACCCGGTCGAGATTGGCTTTTGATCGGAGCAATACTCTATCTTTTTCTCTCCCTTTTTCCCTTTCTTTCTTTTTCTCTCTCTCACATATGTTACGCTCTCTCTCATTGGTGGTTGGAAAGTGGAAGGAAAGAAATACAAATTTTAATATATACTAGCTGGCAATTATCATTTGCCTCCCTCAACTTGCCTCTAACTTCATTTGAAATCTAAACTTTTGTAAGCTAAATAATTTAGTCCATAAATTTCCACTCACCAAAATTAATAAATTAAATATAGGAATGAATAAATTCGGGGTGTTACAAAAAGAAAGACTATGATGTATGGTAGAAAAACCAATCATAATATAAAATCCAGAAAACCAGATCCTAAAGAGAAAATACCTATCAGTGTCTGACGAGGAAAATGAGACTCAGATGCATGGCAACAAAGCCCACCAGAGTATGAGAATCCATGACATCAGACAAAAAGAGAAACAACATGCCGGGTTTGATAGGGAAAGAAGAATCCGATAAGGAAAAAAGACCATAAACTATGGTAGAAGAACCTTATCAAAATACGAAAACCCGAAAAATAATATCCAATAGTGAACTACCTATCAAGGTTTGATGAGAAAGGACAAATGAAAAATTCTTTTAAATGCCAAAAACATTCATTATCAGAATAAATATTACACAAACAAAAGGTCCTGACTTCAAAAGCGTATCATTAGAGACTGATTTCAAAAGTGTCTCGTTAGAGTCTATATCTGACTCCAAAGACTATCGCCGGACTCTAGAAGTGTCTTGTCGAAATCCAAATCTAACTCTAAAATGAACCAATGGGAGATTTGCACCACCTTGAGAGCATGTAGACCCAACATTCAGGCGAAGTGATGTTAGAAAGCTAAGATGACCTGCGTTACAGAGAAGCCGTAGAAACTGAGACTGCATGGACTAATGGAGAATTCCAATGAGTACTGCTATTGAATTTCGGGTCAACTTCAACAGTAACTTAATAGAGGAAGCTCATCTTCGTCGATGACTTTCCGAGATAAGGTGTCTCAGAGATAACGAGATCATTATGAATTGGTGGTAATTCAAACATGTGTGGAAAACCTATAAGTCTAACATGTGCGGACGATTTCATCTGGAATCAAGAACATCAAGAGGTTTTTGACAACCTGAAGACTTATCTGACAAGACCACCAGTGATGGTTTTGCCAATACAAGGACGACCACTAGAGTTATACATTTTGGCCGAAGAACAATCAATAGTTGGAATGATTGTGAAGGACAACAAAATGGGAGAGGAAAAAGCCATTTATTCCCTCAGCAGACAATTATTGAAGTATGGATGTAATTATTCTTTGATTGAGAAAATATGATTGGCCTTGTATTTTACTTATATTAAATTAAGGGCCTACTTACGACATATTAGTGTGTATTTGGTTTCAAAAATTAGTATAATAAAATACATATTTTCTCGCCCAATTTTGCATCAGAGAGTAGGGTTTTGGTCTTTGATATTGTAGAAATTTGACATTCAACACGTACCACAAAAAGCAATAAAAAAATCAAACTCTAGTAGATTTCTTGGCTGACCACCCTTATGTTAGCACAACTAGTGAAATTGAGTTAGAAATACATGACTATAATTTGAGGTTCTAGTCCTTGTATTTTGATGGGCCTAAATCAGTCAGCGGAGCAGGGATATGGGTCCTATGTCCTCATAGTTAACCCTTAGGACAAGAGTACCGATTCTTTTTCACATTGAAGAATAACTATACTAATAATCAGGCCGAATATGAGGCCTTGATTATGGATTGGAATTATTAATTGACATGGGGTAAAAACGTGTTCTATAAAGGGTTGGTGGTCCATCAAGTTATTGGTTCTTCAAGTGCCAAAATCAGTCGATCACGTCATTATTCGAAGTTACACATGATTGTTAAACAAGTTCGATCATGTAGAAATTCAACATATCCCAGGTCGAACAATGAAAAAATGAATTCATTAGCTCATATGGCCTCATGGTATAATGAGTTGCAGATGAAGCTACTAGAGGTATAGGTTTAGAACCCTCAACACCCACCCTCAATAATCAGTGGAATACCAGATGAAGCTACATCTGGTTCATGATCTACAGGCTGAGTGTGAGGTCTCTCAATACTAATACCCGACATTCTTACATATCGTCGAGCTCTCACTTTCCCACGTTGAGTACTTGTACCACGTCCAGAAATTTTCCTAATAACATAAAACTACCCTGTTAATGCCCTTATCTAATGCAATGTGTCTACAGAATCTAAAACCTTTTTTTTCTGATACAAAATATGTCATGACCCCCTCCCTAGAACGGGCCCAACCATAGAAAGTGGTTCGCGGACCTCTTCAGTTCGAGCATTCTACATGTCATAAAATTCAAAAAAAAATATGCACAAAATAATATTGCTTAAATTATAATTTAACAAATCTCCAAATAAAGCCTCAAATATAAATGTTTACAACACAAATCTTTAAAAACATGGAAATAATATCTTAAATGTCTGGACCAATTCGAAAAGCGACTGTAGTTCATGGCTAAATTCCTGGTACTACTACTGCTGTGCTGGCGAACTACCTGTGATGTTTGGGAAAACGGGGTGAGCTTAAAGAGCTCAGTAAATAAAGCACTCATACTCTCAATATGATCTCACTAGAAAAATATGGATATGTATATATATGTAATAATATATGAAAATAACATATACTATAATGTCATCTCAATCAATCATTCTCACAATAATACAAACATCCATCAAACATGGTTGCTAATCCGAGTCCGATATAATAGTGGGTTGAAATCAATCGGAGGTAATACACAACTCCAAAGATTTCCCACCAACTCATCCATCATAAATATATAAGTGGGAACTAAATCACGCACCACCACTATTATGCATAACATCACATAGCCTCCCATGAGCTCTCTCTGCTCATATCTCCTCTCTCATATCATCTCAACTCATCTTATCTCCGACCACTATTATACAAAACTTGACAGCATAACATAACAACACCATCATCTAATACAAACACATCTCATATTCAATCCATCAATTTCATCTCATTAATAATGAATTCATATTTCTCATGATTTCTATATATATTGTTGATTTCTATTAAGTCCCAATGATCATTTTCAAGCATTGAAACAAGTATAAATACATAAAGAAGTATGGCGGAATCATACTCACATTGATCAGATTGGATGCTACGAAGAAAATCCTTTTCCTTTTTTGAAGAAATCTCGGCCATGGTGGGTTTGGAGTCCATCTTCATCTTCAACCTCCAAGCTTTAGGTGTTGAGATTCCATGCTCACAAGTGAGTTTCCCTATCACCTTGTATGCCTTTTTGTGTGCTAGCACTCTTGAAGATTTGCAACATATCTTCCTATCCATCTTCTTGACTCTCGGCATTTACCAGAAATTTAGAGAGAAGTGGCCCCTTGGCCGAATGGAGAAGAGAGGAGAAAATAGGCCTCTTGGCCGAATCCTTGAAGGAAAGAGAGAGATGAGAGTTGTGTGTGTTTTGTATATAATATACACAAAATTTAAATCAAATACCATTAATTAAAATAATGTTAATGTCTTTCAAGCCATCAAATGCTTTTCAACCACTAACATCAATCATGAATAATGACTGGTGTCAATCACTCAAAGTGAAAGACATCTATCACTTGATTGACGAATGATGTAACGCTAGATGTGACTTGCGGTCCCACTTCGATTCCAATGCGATTGTTCCGCAAACACTCCCGGCGCGGATTGCTAATTCGAATTAACGAATTTTCCGTTGCGTCGTAATTAAATCTAATTTAATTAAATAATCATGCCTAGCATAATACTATCATGTCCGCTAACGAATTGATTCTAATTAATTCGTTCGCCAGAATTAAAATCCGATTTTAATTCCGCGTCGAAATCCCATTTCGTTTAATATATCGAATATATAATTTATCGATTAATTCCAAATTAATCGTTCTCTCTCTTTAAATAATATTTTATCCCAGATAAAATATCTCCGAATTAATCCCAGATTAATTCTCTATCATCTATTATAATTATCCCAGATTAATTTTCTCTATCATCTAATTAATCTCAGATTAATAAAGTGCGAGTCATACATCATCGGTGAATCTTCGGGAAGCGACCCATGAGATCCCTAGATATGTTGGCAGTAAATACGGTCGTCGGACTATCTGAACACGTAAGTACCTAGTACTACGTTTGTACCGATTTACAAGACAAGGTTGGCTTCTAGCAAAGCGACATGCCTACCCAATTCTCCAGAAACATGCTTACAGGAATAAGCGATCTATATCAGGCGTAGTATACGTAGTATTGTGTATGTCGATCCAGTATCGGATGGTCACGTGCTAGGCCTGGGGCTGGAATTGTGTCTGCCTCGTACGAAGCACATATCAGATCTCTGGTAACTAGTCTCTTTAATCAGATATACATGACCTAGTCATAATATCCCGATAGCTGCGGCATATAAGAGACAATTCTGTATCCTACGTGATCATCATCTCCACTATAACTGAAGTGATACTTCCATCTCGACATCACACCCAATACACTACGATTCTCAATATACCCAGAAGAGGCGTACACAGAACCGGTTAAAGCCCTGGACGACCAAAACCAAAGCATATTGATTGTCGCAAGTATTAGCGGTGCAAGTCTCAAGTTAAGACCAAATACACCTACCCTGAATTCGGACTTCCATAGACACATAGTTATACTACCAATGGAATTCCAAATGGGTCTATCCAGAGCGAAGCTGTTTCCCGTACCATCGGTAAAACACAACCTCCTATTACACTTGCATGAGTATCCTATACCCAAATATATGACAACTATGCCGTTATGCCCTCACAACGCGCACAGTGTAATACTAGTCTTTTACGCATTATCGATGTCCAATCTCGATAATACTCTGACTAGGGATATTAATGATTTATCCTTCGTGGATTGATACTGTCTCATATCATCTCAATCCAGGAACAAATCATAGGACCTCCTATCATTTATACATCTTGGTGATCTAATCACAAATGATAAAAGTGCAATCTCCTTTGTCACATAGTTAATTTGTACAACAACACCATGATCTGTACAAATAGTGACGCTATGGGTCATAATTATCCAACATATTATATATATATATATATATATATATATTATATATATCTCAACACACACACATATATAAATAATAATTTTATATATAACGATAATTATACTATAATATATATATATATTTATACACCCCACATACATACATACATACTTTCACAACAACCATCAATCAATCAACAAATAATTATGTAAAAGAAATCATTGTACGTTGTACTTACCTCAATCCATGCAAAAGTCCTTATATGTTTATATCCTCGCTAAGAATCTAAAAAAATAATAATAATAATAAAATTACAATCAGGTCCCTCAACTTTGCTAAAATTATGATTTTACCCCTAAACTTTCTAAATTTTTTATTTAACCCCAAAAATTTTCTACTATGTCCAAATAATCATAAAACTCTCAAATATTACTTATTAACCCCTGAAAATGGAATTTACATATTTACCCTCACAATCATGCCAATATACAATAAATGAATTTTCAAGGTAATGTGTTAAAAGATTTAGTTTTATAAAGTTTATATTTTGCTATGAAAGTATGAATCAAATATTGATTATGTTGAAATCATGATTTGTGATATATGAGAAATTTGCATGATTTGACATATATGAGCATGTATTTTAGAAATGATTTTTATGCTAGGATGCACTCCGTATACTTATACGTGCTAGATGTTTTACCATGAGACGAGGTCTCATGTTGCTAGTTTTGCTCCGGATGCCAGTTATTTCTGTGGGGATGCCCCATGTTGCTAGCTTTGTCGTATTGTCACGAGTGTGCATATAGATGAATTAATAGCTTTATTTTTACAAAGTATTCTTGTGCAGAATTGGATTTATGATTTCAAGTGAATATTCGATATATTGGTTCACAGCTTTATGTATTTATCTATATTATGAAAGACATATTCGATCCACCTTGTTACTTGTTTATCCACGGCACTAAGCTGTGATCCATTGCACTAAGCATGAGCTTACTCATTTCTTTAATTTTACAGGTCAAGCAGATTAGTAAATCATTCTTTTTTGTCATCTGTTGTGTCATCATCATTTTCTGCCTGTAGAGAAAGGTTGTGCTAATAATAGAGTGTCGTTTGTTATGTTTTGATATTAAGATTTTAGACGTCTTCCTTGTTTGAATTAATAATTGGTTATAGGCACTGAGCCTATATTTGATACTTTAAGTATTTTCATTTTATTATGGATGATTATTTTCAGTTGGATCATGGAGATCCTATTTATATGAGAATATTATCCAGATTTGTTTTTTCTTTTGTATTTGGAGGATTATCAATCTTACAGGGGAAACTTTGTCCGTTTCAAGTCTTCGTCTCACCCCTACCCTACCTAAGGGAATATGTGTGACACTTTTCCTAGTCAGACTCTGATAGGAATTTCCTCTTTAATGTCTGATTTCTAGATCTTCATGCTCTGAGGGATTTTCTACCATACATCAAAGTATTCATTTTTCTCGTCAGACCCTGATAGACATTCCTTATTTAGGGTATGATGTTCAGAAACTTCATGATATGATGGATTTTTCTACCATATATCAGAGTCTTTATTTTTCTTTTCCAGACCGCGATAAACATTTCCCCTTTAGGGTTTGACATTTAAAAATTTCATGCTATGATGGGTTTTTCTACCATACATCAAAGTTTTCCTTTTCCTCGTCAGACCCTGATAGACATTCCCTCTTTAGAGAATGATGTTCAGACTCTGATGAATTTTTCTACCATATATCATAGTCTTTCTTTTTCTCCTCAAACCTTGATAGACATATCCTTTTTAGGGTCTCACTTTCTAGGTTTCCTTCTTGAGGTGGCTATTTACTGATGAGTTTTTCTTCTATGCATATCAGACGTCTTTTGTTTATGGTAATACCCAATACATAATAAATATTGGTCAACCAAATTGTAAGAATATTTTATTTAAATTAAAGAAGTGCAATATTCTTATATATAATATTTTTAAGTATTAGTGCATTCCATGTTTTGGGCACTGCATTCTTATTTCTTGTATTAAGGAACTTGAAAGTTCATTTCCCTTGGTCTTGCTATTTGATGTTGCCTTAGACCTCTATTGGTCATCTCTTTGGCTTTGGTGCTGCTCGTATTTGGCTTCTCAGGGCAAAGCCTCGAATCTTAATTGGATTAAATCAAAGTGGTAGACAATGAACTAATCAATTTATTTAACTTTGTTTAGATTTAATTGTATTAAATTAAAGTGATAGACCAAAGTGATTAGTCACACCTAATTATACATATTTGGACAAATTGGATTAAGTCCACCTAAAAGTTGATTAGAACTTTTATTAATTAAAAATTATATAAGCTTCACTATAAAATGCAAGCTTGAGCAAGTTTTTAAGCAAGCTTGACCTTACGAAAGTTAAGCTTGAGAAAGCTAAAATAAGCAAGTTCTCTACAACAACAAGGAGAAGAAGATTAGATCTTGGAATCAAGCTTGCTAGCTTTGAAAGTTCTCTACAATATTTCAATAAGGAGAATAAGATCAGATCTTGGAATCAAGCTTGCTAGGTTAGTTTGATTTTCTCCAAAGCTATGTTTTCAATAGTAAGTTATCATTAGTGAGATATATAGTGATGAATTATATATTGGATACATAATAACATAGCTTGATGTTGAAATTAGTCTAATAAAGCTTCTCTCACAAAAACTTTACTCATGATAATATCTCTAATTCTTGCTTGTTTCAAATTTCTCAAGCTTCACTTTCGTAAGGTCAAGCTTGATTAAAAACTTGATTAAGCTTGCCTTTTATAGAAAAACTTATGCAATTTTTAATTAAAAAAAGTTTTAATCAACTTTTATGTAGGCTTAATCCAATTTGTCCAAATTTGTATAATTATGTGTGACTAATTACCTTGTCTACAACTTTGATTTAATCTAATTAAATCTGGACAAAATTTAACAAATGGATTAGTTCATTATCTACCACTTTGATTTAATCCAATTAAATCAAGTCAAATACACCTATTATTACATATTTATAATTACCAAAATATCATACAATAGTAGAGATATTTATGAAATTACAACAAAGCGCTTGTGTGATTTTGGATTAATCTAATTGGGTCAAAGTAAATAATTAATGTTATCCAATAACACTTAATTATTTTAGTTGATATTTATAATATCAAATATTACTTATCATCAAATATTATCGGCTACCCAAGTGCTCAACGAGTACACTTCATATTGTGGGACTCTTGAAGTCCAGACATGTTCGTCATATAAGCCTAGCTTATATGTACGTAATTCGGCCACCTCCAAATTTGCGAAGAACATGAACAACCTTCTGAACTATACAAGTCGAGGTCATCACATATGTTTAATAATCCCTCCATCGTAGGCTATCCGAGTTGTGCTTAGGAAATATAGATTTCACTGTCAAGTTTCCGAGGAGCACATCTCATGTCTACATTTCCACGATTCTTTACAACTAATCAGAACACCATTTCTGATATATGTGATCCACCATAGGTGATCATCTTTGGCCAAAGTCTTAAGAATCGTGACTTACTCACATGGATGTCTAAACCCCTTATGGTACACATACGAGCCGACATGTCCTATCTTGATAAGAACTTGATTAACGAGTGCATCAGTCCATACCCAATGAACATCTAGCAGTCAGAACATGAAAGGTATCAAAGTGTGGAAGATCACACACAAAATCGATGTTATCTTATAGTCAAATTATCACATATGCTACCTGATTCAATGAGATTCCTATTGATGGTGGTGTGTACTTCCAACCAGTGTTCGAAAACGCCCCGTCTAGGCACGCCTAGGCGGTGCGTATAGGTTTAGTGGCCTATGGCCGCCGCGCTTGGCCCAAATCGTTTGGGCCAGACTCTCGTCGTAAATTCATCGGTCAACCGCCGTTGATCGACACATAATTCAAAATAAATTACTTTTTCCTGCCGAATTTCACACCTCAATCCTAACCTTAACCTTAATTTTATAAAACTAACTCTCTAACTCATCAATTTGGAAAAAAACTCGATTTAGAGCATAAATAATCATTTCCAAAATCTACTCTTTTTTTCTATTTTTGTTAGTTTCTCATCAAATTGACCATTTATAATATTAGTCATTACTCAAATAACATTTATCTATGACTAATTTCTCCAAATCTTAAACCTAATTATAGAAATTCTCAATTTCCGATTAACCGTCTAGGCCCCGAGTGGGCTCTAGGCGCTAGGTCGCCGCCGCCGACTAGCGCCTAGCGCATTTTAGAACACTACTTCCAACTATTATAAATCACTTATGAGTCATTCAGTATTCGCTCTAACGAATACCCACATATCTATACGAGCTTCTGTTGTTCATGATACATTGGGTTAAATCATTGAAACTTCAATTCCAATATACGACATGTGCTAGTCTTCTAGGTTATAGGAATTCGACCGTATTCCAAAACCAACGACTAGGAATATTTACTTTAAGAATATTTTATATTAGTAATACTATCCCAACATCGGACCATCTAGTGTCCAATATTATTACATGACTATTCTAAGGTCGATGTCATTCTAAACATATTTATATATGTCAATCTAATATGCATAATGAAATTACCATTAACAAGGTTGAAATGAAAATTTAGTTATTTTATTAATAAATAATAAAATATAATGTACAATATATTATTTGGATTGGCACTCCAACATTAATTACTCCAACATTAATTACTCCAACAAGTGTGTTATGAATAATGAATTGTGATGTTGATCTCATTTATGATGTATTTTTATTTCTACTATTTGTGCATTAACTTTGTCAAAATATGTCTATGCTATTAACTTCATACTGTATGTTAGTTCCATGTTTGTTAGCACATTAAGTAACAAAAAATAAGTTTAATTGAGTTGTAATGAGTCTTGAAGTAACAATTAGACTAGTATTTGCATATTGTTCATGAACATATCTGATATGTGTTAGTGTTGCGTTCGTGTTGAGTTCAAATGAGTTTACGATATTGTGTTATTTTGGACATTTTTTTGGGGCCAGTTTTGCATAAGGAAACCCCTACCTCTACCTTACATATATAAACAAATATAGAGCCACCTTATCAATTGTGGGAAACACATTATTTTGAGCTGCAATATTATTTTTTCAACCTTCTTGATAATTCATCTAGAAGACCTCTTTGGTTTCTGTCTTATTTCTTTTGCTGAGATTGAGTTTTGATTTACCATCAACACAAATACACAACCCTAACCCAAATTTTTAAGCCTTTAGAATTCTCTAGAAGGAAGATTGGTAATCAGAGTTCCGGTGTTGCAAGTTCACAGGGTTGATCCACTCAGAGACTTTAGGATTCTGAGAAGCTCGAGGAGTTGTTCCAGTTATTATAGTCTATAGGTATTTGAGTCGGTGAAGTTGTTACCATATGTCCTATACCATCGCTGTAAGTTTTCTCATATACTGTGGATTTGGGTGGTAGCCTATACCTGGAGTGTTTTTTTACTCGCATGAGTTTTCTATTCTGTCAGTAAAATTCTTGTGTTGATTTTGCTTACTGCTTTGATATTTTGCTTTGATTAATATTTTCATAGACTTAAGAGTGATTGTTGAATTGAACCATATTCTCTCTAACTTTGACTTGTCTTAGATTAGAGTAGTTGTTTAATTCCGCATAGGGTCAGAACCTTAGATAGATTTCAAAATTTTCAATTGGTTTCAGAACCTGAGCTTGATCCTTGACCATTTTTCTTATAGATAGAAGTCAACCCTTAAATAGTCTCTCGTTATTTGATGGGACTGAGTATTTTCATTGGAAGGTTCGTATGAGAGCGTTCCTTAAATCCCTGGATGAGAGTGTGTGAATGCCAATATAGTATAGGTGGAAACATCCTATGGTCATAGTTAAAGAGGTATCTTCCCCTCAAGATAAACTTACTTAGAAAAAAAAGGAGTTTGATGTGAGCAATGGAAACAACAAAACCATTAATTTAATTCATGATGTTGTTTTCTCCACAAAGTTTAGGAGAATTTCTATGTGTGAGATAGCCAGTGATGTATGGGACATCCTTCAGACTGTTCATGAGGGCACACTGTTAGTTAGAAATAATAGACTCCAATAACTTGCTACTAGGTTTCAAACGGCTAGGATGAAAGATGACGAGACCTTTGATGAGTTTTACATCGAGATTAACGATATTTTTAATTCCAACTTTAACCTAGGTGAGACTATTCCTATAAATATGATAGTTAGAAAAATTCTTAGATCTTTACTTGAAAAGTTCTTACCTAAAATCACTGCCATTGAAGAGAGTAATGATTTAGATCACCTAACACTATAGGACCTCGTAGGAAAACTTTAGGTGCATGAGTGCAAACTTTTTGGTTATAGAAAGCCCAAGAACATATCTATGAAAATCTTGAAGGAAGTTACCCATGATTTATCCGATAATGATGAGAAGGATAATACTCTCACGGATACTGATATATATCCATGTTTGTGAACAAGTTTAAGAAATTTCTTAAGTTGGAGAAAAGTGAATGTGGCTCTGATATGAGTAGAGATGGGAAACCAAGAGAGAGTAGTCCTTGTAGGAGAGAGTATAGAGAAGAAAAATATAACAAACCTCGAGTTATTCAATGTCATGATTGTGAAGTCTTTGGGCACATTAGATCTGAGTGTCCCACATATCTAAAGTCTAAAGGCAAGAAATTCAAGTCAGTCTCTTATAGTGATTCAAAAGATGGTTATTATTCTGTAAATCTCCTAATGAGAAGTGCAACTATATTGCATTCTCTCCCATTGTGGTGGGTGAGAGAGGCCAATGTAAATGATGTGGATGCCTGTTCAGAGTTCTTTGACGATGATTCTGTAGATGAGGATGATCTTCATGTAGCTTATATTGAACTGTTTATTGAGAGCTTACCTATCAAGAAGACGAATGTTGAAGTCCATAAGAGGCTGAATGAAACAGAGCTAGAAAAAGAGCCTTACTGTTATTCCTAACCTTGAGGAGAGGAATTAGAGACTAGTTGATAGAGTCAAATTCTTAGAAGTAGAACTTGAAAATGCTAGAACCCGGATATCTATATTTTCTAGTGGGATTGAGAAATTAGACCGCATGATAGGTATTGGTGTGTCTCTCTGTGAGAAGAGGGGAGGAGACTTTATTGATTCAAGTTGTGATAAGGCGTTAACGTCTAAAACTGGGTCTGTCACTCCTCTATGTGACTTAGGAAAGAAACCCATTGTTGAATATCAAGTGTTTCCCCATGTGGTTCCTCATTCTGTGCATTAAGCACAATCTAGAATGCTTCTTGTAAGCCTCACTCCCATCCAAGTTTTTTGAATGTTTTCCATCACTGTGGCAAGCCATGACACATTAGGCCTAAGTGCATATTTTCCATCACTAGGCATGGCATATTAGGCATAAGTTCTTCTTGTTGCATAAACAAAAGAAAATGCCTAAGAGTGTTTCACCTAGATTTGATTCTTGAATCTAGTTCGCCAAGTTTATGCATTAGCTAAACAGACATATTTCATTAGTGAGAAATTTACATTGCTGACAATGAATACTCAAGTGGAAGAGGTTCCTAAGAAATTTGGGTGAGAAAGGAAACTTATTTCTCAATAACATCAGAATGCCTTGATCCTTTAAGGTGTGATAAGAGTGCACTTCGGTGCAACTCTACTCAGTTGGTGCATTTATATTTCCTGATTGCGTATGTGTGTATGGGTGTATTTTATGTGTTTACACGACTGCATGTTTTTATTTTCACTGCATATGAGGGTGTGTGTGTTTTTGTTATATGTCCATTAGTATATAGGTTGGAAACTCGGATATAAATTTCATACTCGATTCCAAATGGACGATAGAATGATCTGCACTCGGGATACAACTCCATACACTATTGGATAATGAAAAGCCTTTTTGTGTCTTTTATTGTTTTGAGTTAAAAAGAAAAAAAATGAAAAAGACCAAAAAGATTTTTTGGCTTGAAAGAGCATGTAAAAGCATGTTCATATGGTGCTGGTATGTATGATATATGATTATACATGTGTAATATGCTTTTATTTTTCTTAATGTTCTATGTGCATGAGTGTGTGGTGGAAACCATTAATATACCTTATGCTTGCATCTCACATACACGTTTTTATGTTTTGAGGCTTGGTCGCATGTATGAGTTTTTGAAATGACAGTCTAATCTCTGTCATACTTAGCTCACTAAATAGTTTAAATGATTCTCAAGTGCAAAAGAGCCAATGTGTCAACATTAAAAGATAAAGGCAAAAACCTTTCACTCGAAAGAGTTTTTTAGCTCATATTTAGGGGAGAATATTATAGCATGCAACCAATGTTGTTTATTTTGAGATCCTAGTGGTTCTAGGTTTGAACACCTATTTTGTGGACTTGGTGTGTCATGATATGTGATTTCTTTGAATGTGTCCCGCTCATAAATAAGGTCTTAAGCTTTGACTCGTTGCACACTTATTTTTCACGTAAATGTTTGCTATGGTTTGGTGTTTATGTCATATGCATGCGTGTAATCTTGAGCATGATAAAAAATATTCCATATTATCGCATGTCATAAACAGTTGAATACTGATTTGGTATCATTGTACTTTTTTGAAGTGCTGTTTTGAATCGTTTTTGACTTATTTTTTTAGGTTTTTGTTAAACACATTATGTGTGCTTGTGTGCATTTCATGTCTTTGCATACTGACACGCTTAAAAAGTGGTTCTTTACTCTTAAGTATAAGAGTGTCGAAGTAATAAAATATCCCGGTAAGTCCGGGATCGATCCACATGAAAATATTTAATAGGATAAAATAATAATTCCACTAATAAAATAAAAATAATAAAATACTAGGGGTTAAGGGATCCACTTTTGATATTTCAAATATAAAATAATTTTTACTTTTTATAAAATATAAATTATAATTATTTCCCAAACAATTTATTTCATAATTATCAGGTATTAATTATGCCAACGCATGCGATCCGTCCTGTCGATAATCAGTCATGCCAATGTACTAAATATGCCAAAACATATAAAACCAGCCATAAAGGTGTTGATATCATTTGTCTAAAACAAGTCTAGTTAGGTACTCAATTATGCCAAATATATAAAATCAACCATATATACGGTAACAAAATTTGTCAATAATTAATTCAGATCTTTGATAGTCCACTCTATCTCATTTATGGGTTCAAATATTATCTGTGCCAATCGGAGACAGTCTACAACTAGTTAAAAGTCCTCAATAAACTAGAAAGAGTATGAATTTTATTTGGGATATTATCACAATTTATAAAATATAATATAAATAAAAATTACACACATTTTTATACAAAGAGTTTCACTCTTTACCCTGACATGTTACAAATTTATAAAATAAGATATAAATAAAAAAAATTCATGGTTTTATTAATAAAAGAAATAAAATAAAACACAAAAGATACTTACCCCAAATCTCCCGAAAATGGAAAATGAAATAACATCCGGATCAGAGGGGAGCTCTCTATCTTCCCCCCAAATTGAGGTGATGAGAACTTCATTTTATAGGAGTTGCCTTGGCACCTAATTACAAAAAAAAAAAAAAAAATTAAATTATATGATGCATTTGTTTTACTATTGCCATCCACCAAAAAAAACTTTTGGTGGATGGAAATATATATATTATATATACAAAATTTCGATGGGACCTCCAAAATATTAAATATATATATATATAATATTATATATATAAAATCTCGGTGGGACCTCGTATATATATATATATATAATATATATATATATATAATATATATATATATATATATATATTATAATGATAATAATAATAATACAATACATGTGTAGCTAAATACAACATAAGCTCATTTTGTTGCCAATCTAGACACGGTGAATATTTTTTAAGTCTGATTCGAATCTAACTGTCACGCTCTTTTTAGGTTTTCTGGGTCCTGAAATTCAGATCTCATATTCATTTTTCTTGTTGAGCTTCCGAACAAGTATTTTACCTACACAATAAATAAAAATACACAATAAAATATACAAAATATAAATTTAATTATTATTTTATAAATATGCTAAATTAAGAGGATTAATGAAACTACAAGTGTAAAATGATCAATTTTTCATTTAATAAATATGTATTTTTTTAGTATTTATCACATACAACATTTCATTTAGTGTTGCATAATAATGAGTCTATTCCTTTTACTTCTTGTGTGTTCTATTCACTGACTTAGTTGTGCTGTTAGTAAGAGGGAGTAAGTTAGGTTTTCAAGTGGCTAGTATGTCAACTTTTTGTTCTTGTGCATGTTTTTAGTGTATTCATTGTCATTTCATGACAAAAAATAGGAGTAAGCATCGATTTTTATATTTGTTTTTAATGCATGAGAATTCTTAATTTTGGTTTATCTGATCATTATGTTCCTTTTGCTTTTCACATGTATCTTGTTGTTTGTGGATGTTTCAGGCGAGCAGAATTAGTGGTTGTGGTGGTATCGACTTCAAGACTATTTGTTTAGGTATTAAATCGATTCATATTGTAATAAGTCACTGTCTTGATGGTGGGGGATTGGCTATTTTATTTCTGGGTCTTTTACCAGAGTCTTTGTATTGGGTAATAGTTTTGTCACGAAATGCCAAATGGGATATTGTTAGTTCTATATTTTTTGTCACATTTCGTAATAAAATAAGTTTAATTGAGTTATAATGAGTCTTGGAGATCTCAGAGAAATTGGATTAGTATTTTCAGATTGTGCATGAAGATATCAGACATGTGTTAGTGCTAAGTCCGAATGAGATTGCGATATTGTGTTATTTTGGACACGTTTTTAAGCAAGTTTTCCACAAGGAAAACCTTACCTTTACCCTAAATATATAAACAAACATAGAGCCACCTTATCAACTGTTGGAAATACATTATTCTGAGTTACGATATTATTTATTTTCAACCTTCTTGATAATTCACCTTGAAGACCTATTTGGTTTCCATGTCTTCTTTCTTTTGGTGAAATTGTGTTTTTATTTACCATCAACAAAGAAACACAACCCTAAACCAATTTCATAAGCCTTCGGAGTTCTATAGGAGGAATATTGGTGGTTAGAGTTTCGGCATTGCGAGTTCGCGGGATTGATCCACTCAGCGACTTCAGAGGTTCTTGAGAAGGTCTTTTGGTACGGACTCGTGGAGTTCTTTGAGTTATTACAATCTAAAGGTATTCGAGCAGGTGAAATTGTCATCGTAGGTCTTATACCATCACTGTAACTTTTCTCATAATAGTCGATTCTAGTGGTAGCCTATACCTAAAGTTATTTTTTACCTGTACGAGTTTCCACTCCATCAACAAAATTCTTGTATTGATTTTATTTACTACTTTGGTATATTTCCCTTGATTCATATTTTCATACACTTAAGGATGATTACTGAATCGAACCATAGTTGCTTTAACTTTACTTATCTTAGATTAGAGTAGTTGTTTAATTCTGCACATGATCAAAACTTTAGACAAATTTCAAAATTTTCACTGTAGTTGAGAATATAGAACTCTCTCTTGTTTGTTTCTACTATGGGCTAGGGAGTTTTTGTGTTGATTTTCTGTTATTTTACATCAGAAACGATATATACTAGGGTTGGTTTTTTGCATGAAACTAAGTGGACTCACTGAGGCTTTGGTTTCTCGCTTTACTTGGATGACATTGTACTTGAATTTTTAGTTGTGCCAATTTCCATCAGATGTTGTATAGCTTATGAATCTTAACGTTTGTTCTTTAGCATACGGCTGCCTAGACGGTTGTACCTAGCCGTCCCGAGTAGCCGAAATTCGGTGGAATAAGCCGGATCTTCACGAAAAATCATAGATATATGACAAATGGCGGCTTTGATCAGCGCGTGGGTGGTGTCATTGTATCGGTCGGTCTTATCTGAACGTGAAGGACTCACGCATGTTTCGAACGGCCACCGTCGGCAGTGGCGTATGGACTACACATGCATGTAGTCGCGCCAGAACTACCATCAGTGGTGGCTTTAGACTCTCAAATCCTGTTTTAAAGCCTAATCAAACCCAATTTTTAAACCCTACACCTAATTAACCTCAAATTGTCAAATCCTAAACCTAATTGATTTTAATTTGCTAAACTCAAATCCTAATTCAAATCAATAATTTTTTTCAAATAAAATAATAAAACCGCCTAGCACCTCCTAATTCGTTTGTTCAGGTGCTGTCTAGAAGACCTAGGCGCTCCCCCACCGCCCGACTGGCACCTAGCATTTTTTGGAACATTCACAAATCCTTTAATGATGTGTTTACTTATTAGATTATGGAATTAGAATGAGTCATGTGAATGAATCTTGTGTTTACTTGCTTAAAATGGAGAAGGGATGATAATTAAAGATATGGCCCCATGTAAAAATTAGGTTAGGAAATGAGATGTGATTCCCACGTACTTCCTTGGAATTACAATCTCATTCCCATTTGTGACATATTTACCCTTCTAAAAATTTCTAAATTCTTTTTTTGTCCAATAAAATCCTTAATTTATTTTGTTATTTATTCTTTTCATTAAAAAAAATGATATTATTATATTGTTACATGAATGACATGATACTATCGTTATATTATAATTCTTTGTATGTATCAGTATGATGTTTTGGAAATTTTGATTCATATAATAAATGAATTAATTTGATTTGATTCGTTTATTAAGTAAATCAAATATGAATTTGAACCTGCTAATTCGTTTATTTATGTAGAGTTCATTAATTATTTTTTTTTTGCTAGTTTTCATTATTTTTTAATTAAAATAGGAAAATTTGTTATCAATTGTCACTTAAAAAATAATAATGTCTAGATTTAGTGGGTTTTTCTAGTAAATCTATTGATTGTATATTTCATTCGTATATGTTTATGAAGAATTCATATAAAAAAAATTATGATAAATTAGGTCTTTGAATCATATCAAGACTAAGCGAATAATCGTTTAAAATTCATTTATTAAATAAATCGAATATGAATCATGATATTATGATTCGTTTATTAAATAAATTAAATATGAATTTATTACATTTTGATTCGATTATTTTATGATTAGATTCATATAAATTGCAACCCCATCAAATATTGGCCTGAGGTCAATGCAGAGAATAATGCATCCACCGGTGCAGAACCTCTTTTACACTTTAAAAGTTGTCGACTGTTGTAGACTTCCCATGACTCGGTCTCATTCATCCCGGAAAAAATACGGCATTTGGTTGAAAAGTCTGTGGGTGGAGCGGTGGGTGGAGCGCAATGTGCCCATTCAATATAATAATGACACTTTAAAATCATTATCAGCATAAATTTTCACCTAAACTTGCACTGCAGAAAATGTGGACGTTAATTGCTTAAATTTCCACATTCACATGCATATCATATTACTGTTAGAGAATATGTCATAAAATTAATTATGATTGCAAGTTTAAAGGTAAATAAATAATTTCCTTATAATAAAATTTATTATTAATAATAAAATAATTAGTATTTTACACATTGTTTATATCTATCTATATCATATATGTACGTCACGATATTTATGCCAAATTAGTATCGTTATCCCAAAGGAGTTTGAGATCATGAGAGTCAACCATGTTTACACCAATACGTTTTGTTGATAGTTGTTTTTCGTTCCATGGGTAATTCAGGATATCTACTCCTCTAACAAACCTCCCCGAGCAGTGAATTTGTTTGGTTAGTTGGGAACCAAAATAAACTTGACAAGCAAATATAAAATCACATAGAAGACAAAGGTTTAACGTGGTTCGGCGGATAGTGGCTTCAACATACATCCACGGAAGCAAAGAAAGGGAATTTTAATATGAGCTTGAGTCAAGACCAACCAGCTTTCTCTCTCTATCATTAAGCTTTAAGTGCTCTTTTTATAAGTGGTTAGATGCCAAAAATTGCTCTCTCAAAAGTAACAATCTCTCAAAGATATCTCCTCTTTTATCTAAGTTTTTAACCTCTTTATATAGCGCGTCTAAATCTAATAGTACACCAACACGTGATGTCAGTCATGTTACCCTGTCACCATTGCCCATACTCTTTTTCCCAAATCACTGCAAAAGATGGCTCTAGCAGTCTGACACAACCACCCTCTACCATATGAAAATCATCATTCTCACCTTTACCATCTGCTACATGTTCTGCCCATGTGACAGCCTGTATTTAAACCACTCTCATATTGTTCCGTGTGTCAGGGGATGAGCCACTGACCTGCTCCCATCGTATCAGCATTTTGGAGGCTCAAACTTTCTCGTAGGGCTTACGTCATTCGTACGTAAACACGATACCGCAACCCCAACCTCGGTCTCTGGGTCAATACGCCGAGGTGAATGATGTTAGATCTTCTTCCTCACTTCTTTACTGGGTCTGGTCTGCTGAGTCAATTATGATTTCAGTGGTTGATATGATGCTTGATTCAGAGTCTGATTGAGGCTCTGAATACCGAGTCTGATGCTGAGTCTGCTCTAAGATTATGAAACTGAGTCTGCTTTCAGAGTTTGAAACTGAGTATGCTTTCAAAGTATGATGTTGCGGGTTTGATACTGGTATTCTTTCCAAGGTCGATTCTGACCTAGCTTCTTTTATCAGGTTGGGTCGATAGTCACGAACCACCTCTGGTAATCCTGCACAGATGTTCAGGCGGGGTCGAATTTGATACTTTCTCATCAGGTCGGGTCGGTGTCCCCACTTATCCTCTCGACTGATTCGTTTTTCAGATAATCCTACGCCTCGGGCTCAGGATCCCCCTGTCTGATCTCTCATCCTCATTAAGATCTTGGACTTTCATATATTAAGTGCAAACTCCATCATACCCTTCTTCAGGCTTCTGAGTTCCTTGGGGCTTAAAATCACCATTAACATATGTCACAGAGTTCTCAGTATCGACGAGTTGGTGAGTTGATTCTAGGAACTACAATAAAGGAGTAAATTGTGCGCATGTCCTCGAGTCTTAACTCGTTAATATCCACATTACTACATCCCTCGGTCATGAAAGTACATATATCGTAAAAAGATTTTTTTTATGATGATTTCCTTTTTAAAGGTCTTTCTAGGGCTTCTAAACAGCCTCTGGGAAGTTGTGAAACCTTAATAGACTTCCTTAAATGCCTGTCATATCTTTCCAGGGCTCATTTTTACTTTGCCTCCACGAGATGCCAAGTGTCATGCTCTCATGACTTGCCATCCAAAACCAAGGACATTTGTACCTAATCCAAACAGTAGCTTCAATCTCAGCATTCCATTTGAATTCAATGGATGATATATCCCTTACATATTCAAAGCTTGTTGTTTTCTACAACCTCAAATCTTCAACATTTTCACGAGTTCCTCAATCTACTATTCAATCCTCTCAAGTAAGTCTTCCTCTGGCTACTTCTCTCCTTTATGATTTTCTGTTTGCAATAATGATGATAGTTTACATATGTTGATTGTTCGT
>SKCR01002775.1:0-27268 GCA_019454045.1 Zanthoxylum bungeanum | reverse complement strand
TGAATTGGTTCATGTCTCGAGATTCTTGACTGACATTATCCATTTAGTATTTGTTTATCTTTTAATGACGTTTCTTGGCTTTTAATGACTTTTAGAAGTCGTGTATCTGACATAGTTTTCTAATCAATTATTTGCAATTGTTATGAATAATTGAATGCAAATTATAAAGCTTAAATAAAAGAGATGTGTATAGTTGTGTATAGAGAATGTCGATTCTCACAATACAACAACTGTAGGTATTGGATACCAGATCTCCCGTCTAGTTATTTAAAATAATGTTTAATAACTGCTTTGATATTTGATATCAGAACTTGTGACTATTGGATAGTTACTTGTTCTAAATAAACAGTTGTTACATATTTTAATATGACTAGTAGTGTCATTGATGAAAGATAAACATTAAGAAAAATATGAGATTTGTGCTTTATGAGATTTTATCATAAAGGCATTAAATGCTTGTTCCTTATGGTAAAGGATGGTCTGATATGAGTTCACACCATATATCCTTATCCATTTAATGAATATTGTATTCAGGATGTGATTAAATCTCATTTAACCAATGATCGTCATTTGACCACAGATTTATTAAACTGATACATTGGATGTATGTAGTTTAATAAATTAGAAATTTCCTTAGATAGTTTTCTTTGCTTCATAACTCAGTTGATGAATTATCATGACTTAGTTACGTGTTTCTAAAAGAAAACATATTGAATGTCTTTAATTGTTCAAGAACTGTCAATATGTTTCTAATGAAACTCGGATAGAATATTTTAAATAGTTCAAGGATATTCTATATGTACTGTTGAAAACTGTATATTTAGAAATTTATTGCGCGTCTTTGAATTATTCGAAGATGTTTGATTTGATCAAACACATAAATTTAAGGAAATTAGTTCTATAGTTATTTAATGAATATGATTCTTACTCAATATTAAACTTCCACGATTCCATTGTGATGGAATTGGTCAATGAGAGTTATTGAATCTTATATGATTTGATTCGTTGATATTGAGTGTTACCGAATTAGTTTTCAATACTCTTGGGGTTATGCTCTAGTAACACTAATTCATCTCTTTAATTTAGGTTCCATATGTTTATACAGTTACATATATGATATGTATAGTAGAAAATTTGAATCTTAAAAAGTTTGAGATTTAAAACTTTCTTTTGTATAATGGTTATATAATTGAAAGTACTTGTTCCTCGAAGGTACGAGTGAAAGGTTTATCATTAACTCTATTTAATAGAATATTGTATTCTATTTGATAGAATATCTTTTCTACAATCCCGAGTAACAGAATTATTCTATTACTTGGTGTGTAACATTGGATGTTGACGATTGCAGAAAAGACTTGACTTATTGAAGTCAAATGAGAGAATGATAAAATGTATATGGAAATACATAATTAATAAGATGAAAAGACCTTTAGACAACTTTCTTATAAGTCAAATAGGATATCAGAATCATTTATAAAGTATTTGATACTTGATGATTCTGTTTTTTTCTTATTGAAGGAAAATATCCTATAATTTATAGTGGGAGCGATATTTGATATCCATTCCAGAACTTAGCATTGAACCATAGATTTAAGATTGTTCATGGCTTGCGACGATCAAGTTTTGAACTTGATTAGACTTTCGTTATGAATCGTTCATAAAATGTGCAAATTGTTTGCCCAGCAAAAGCAAAGTGAGCTTGTAAAGGTTTGACCTTTATAGTATGACAGTGAGAAAAATTATACTCAGTAATCTATTGTAGATCCTGAGGAAACTTGTCTCTAGTCACACTAATTGAATGATTAAGGATCTATTGGTTAATGTTGATATTAAACTGTATTTTGGCTAAAGAATGTAAAGTGGTGTTCTTGAGTGATTTCTTCAAATGAGAGATCCGTTGTGATTTTTTTGTTTGAAGAGTTCATTCTGGAACGGCCCTAGAGTTTACTAAGATCACAGTTTGATATGCTAGCTTATGAAGCCTATTGTAGACTCGCATAAGCTTTCCGGAAATTTGTGTTCTCTGATTTTGATATCAGTCAGATTGTCTGGTTTTATCGAAGTATAGAAAATACATATTTGTCAGTAGGGTCAGTGGGAGCATACAAATTTCTTTCTAGTATTATATATCCTAAGTCTCATTTTTTCCGTGAAAGCAGTGTGAATATTCTCTGTTATATTTAATATAAAGTTTTATATAAGATATAAAACTAAGAGACTTGTAAGTACTCATATTAATCGCGTATTAGATATGATCTAATAAAGACACAACAAGACTATCTGTATGACAGTTAGTGTAAGTGTTTGACAGTTAACGTGTCTTTTATGTATATAGTATTCATCTTTCGTAAATGATGATTCATTTGTCGAAAGTAATATTGATTAGAATATTTAGTTAATATTATGCATCATATGATGATGGCGTAATGAATATTATATTATGTGCGATTAATGATATCAATTTAATCGTAATTGTTACGAGTTATTTTGATATGTTGCAGATCATATGATGGGTCTTGAAACATGTTCTTTGTGATCTTTGAGATATTAAGAACGATATCCTTATTCATGGAGAATTTAGTCAGCAACCATAAGGTCAGATTAGTTTTGACTCTAATTATGACATTAGATGGTATACGTCATATAAAGTCAGAAAAGATGTAGTGGGAGTGTCACTGTTGATTCTACAAAACTAGTGGAATCAGTTGCAACTTATGAAGTTTCATAGTGACACTATAGATTAGAAGTGTTAATATTAGTTTTGTGTTTGCTATTGTCTCATAGTATTTGGATTTGATTTCTAAATATGTAGAAAATTCACCAGCCATAGCATAACACTGATATACCGTCTGAGTCATATTGATGTGGAATTTAGATTCTACAAAATATGAATGATGTTGGCTTAGGAAAACGGTTGGGTTTGCTGGACCGACTCAATTTATTAAAGCGGGCTTACTTGTTTTTGCCTACCTCTTGAGTGCAGGGTGAGCTCTTGAGGGCCACGGTATGTGATACACATTGAGATGTGTATATGATACTGGTGATTGGCACTAGAGCAAGTGGGAGAAATATTTAGGGTTGGTGCTCGGAGTGCCAATCCAGATCGTATTTATGTCCGATTCATAAATATGAGCAATTATATTTTTCATAATTTTAATAATTTATACGGTAACACCCTTGTCTTTTATACGCTTATTCGATCTAATTGCGATTAGATATCTGATTACAATTAGATTGAAACTGCATCTGCTTCAGTGATACATGTATATTAGACAAAGACCCTAGGATTTACAATATAGTGTGCAGTTATAACGTAGTTTGTAATTGACATTGGGAAGCGCACTATTATTTGTATATCCTTAAATAATGTTCCTGGTCAAGATTTGCTAACACATGTCGGTTAGTAAAATCCGCCGAGACCAATACATGTCGTATATCGTGACTTGGTCCGATAGTTTATCCCAGTAAATCATGAGTCTCAGGAGACTCGAATAGACATGTAGGTGTTTATTTGATAGACTATTTAATTTACAAAACCTGGTCCATTCTCTCATAACATTAAAAATATGACCGAATATAATTAAGTGTAATCTTAATAGGATAATATGATGTTATAATTTAGTCAAACCATCTTGACCACATAAATTAAGGACATGACATGTGCAGCGAACACCCTAAATTTGGTTGGCATATATATATATATATATATATATATATATATATATATATATATAATATATATATATATATATATATGTTGATGGTGTTTTCAGGACCTATGTTATTTAAAGAGTACGGCATGGGTAAAAAGGGTAATTCCCTTCTTGGGCGAGATCATTAAAGCCGACCCGGCCACTATACAGTAAGAGACCGAGCACTTGATGATAGGTGACCGACCACTTGAGATCGGATGACCGGGCATTATCAGATCGACAACAACATTCTCAGCTCAAAGGACCATCATGACCGACCTCATGAAGACCGACCAGATAGCGAGATATGCTCCAGAAGATGACACTCTATTCTTGTGGTTAAGATGACAAGTTATCCTATTTTCATTGGGTAAACTGGTGGGTCAGAGTCCTAGTAGGATAAGAAAGTAAAAGTAGTTTTGATTAGGAATCCTTATGGGAAAAGGGAATAGTTTTGACTAGGAATCCTGATAGAAAAAGGAGATCATCTTCAATTGGGAATTCTTGTACAAATAGGAATCTGATTTCTTCACCATTATAAATAGGAGGGTAGAGTGAGTGTAGAAGGAGAAGTTGAAGGCAGGATCATCAACAAAATTAGTGATCAGAATCATCAAACTCTGATTTGTAAAAACAAAGAAGAGACCCGAGAAGCATATTTGAGTAATAAAGAGTACCATCCTGTTCTTGTCCGTGGACGTAGGTCGGATCAAAAATCCACCGAACCACGTTAAATCTCCTTGTTGATTGGCGTGTTTATCTGTCTTTTGCTAAATTTGCTTTTGGTCCCCCATAACCAAACAAATTCACTATTGATGGAGGATTGTCTCGGGAGTAATATTCCCATATTGCCCTGAGACCAAAATCAGCCGTCAACAATATATATATATATATATATATTATTCTCTAATTGATGTAGTATTTATAATATTGTCAAAACCAATTGTTAAAATTTTACTTAATAAACCATATTCATAAAAAAATGTTCATTCTATAAATATTATATGCAGTATATTGCTCATCAAAAACTCCAAATATAATAAGTCATTTTTGCATGTTTCATGATGCATCAATTTAATGACAAGTAACACTCATGTGTGAGTGTGTTTGACAAAAGTCACACCAAATATCAGAACAAATAGAAAGATGATCTTTAATATCTATAAATAATTCATTTAAATTAATTTACCATTTTTATATAATTTAAAATTCAACCATTTTGTAGTATTTCTATGCATTTTATAGGCATCATGATTTAAAACATTTTGACAGTTATTAGTAAAAGTAATTTTTTCACCAAAAGTTAAAGAAAAATGAGTCATACAAGTAAATTTAGCAAATTCTTCTCTATTTTCAATATCAGAATATTTAAATAAATATAAAGAACTCGTACATCTACTAGATGAAGCGTACCTGCCCGTTTGAGTTTGTGTTGTATTAAATATGATTTCAGGGGCATGGTGTCTATCGAAGTATTTGTTCATATTGTCATAGTTGTCAGTAAATTTGTAAGATACACTATAATAGTTGTTTATTACTATTGGACCTTTATTCCAGTCTCGACTTAAAGAAAATGAATTTTGAAAATATCAAAAGATCGAGTTTAACTTCTTTACTTTGTGTACCGACACTCTGGCCACTCTCTTGAGTTGGGACATTGGACATCATGTTCTCAGATGAGTTTGTCATTTTTTTTGTTAATATTGTAGATTGCACAATTAAATCAATTTGAGAATTGAAAACGAGGGAATTGGAATGAGAGAATTAAGAAAATTGAGAGAATTAAGAATGAGAGAATTGTTGGTGTGTAGACGAATGAATTATGGCCCTTATTTCTATATTATTTAGTTAGTTTTATGATGCCTAAATTATCCCTAAAAATAACCATTTTATTACTGTTATGGAAGATAATTTAGTCATTTTAATAAAATATATAAAATAATTATTTGGCATGAAGCCAAACGACTCCCTACCTCTGCCTGCCAAAACCAACGGCTAGTAGCCGTTGGTAACGGTTCCAATTGGAATTGTGGAATCTTACAGTTTCTTAAACCGTAAGGTTTTGGTCCGATTCCTTGAAATCAGAAGGTTCCAACTAGCCAAACCGAAAGGAACCGGAACCGTCCGATTCTTTTCGGTTCAGTTATGATTCGATTTTGGTTCTGAATTGAAACTATGGCCAGGTCTATTTGAATTGGCTTGTTTTAAATCAAACGGTTGGACTATAAATAGATAAAATTGGGGGTTGCTTATCAAAATAATTTTATTCAAATATGCTCATCAAATTTTTGTGAATTAGGATCTAATATATTGAGCGAGTTTATACTGAATATTAAATTAAAAGTTGAGAGATAAATGAGATTGATATTAGATAAATTTTGAAAATTAATTAAATATTTAGCATAAATTCAAAACTGCATCCTATGATCGTAATTAATTTTTTTTTTTTTTTTGCTTGATAAGTGAAAAATAAAAGCTTCACGTTTTTCACATATATATTCAAATTCAAATGTTAAAATAAAACAATATTATTCAATTTCTATGCGGACTGACATTCACACATCAAATCTTTGATACAAGTCCTTTCAAAAAAGGCACAAAAAAAAAAAAGTCTTAAATATAAGCCCACAAAAGGAACTTAATTTTGTTTGTTTTCTTTTGACTTATGCTGAATCTAAAAAGTACGAATATTCTCATATCTTTAAAATTTCATTACCTTATTATTTTATTTGCACCGCATTACACGAATAAACTCTGTCGTACATAAAATTTGTCCGTACTCATCAACCCCAATTTAAGGTTTTTATTACTATTACTATTATTATTATTATTAAAAATATCTGAATCAAATTACAAAAATAAAATATAATAGAGTAAAAGAAGTTTACACTTTGAACCCATCTTAGCAAACAAATAAAATAAAAAAATACAGAATTCAATGCTGTAAATGACAATTAATATTGCATTGATTTTTTTTATTTTTAATTTAATCATTAACTTATTAAAATAAGAGATCCCTAATTAAAAAAAAAATCACTAATATATAATGAAGTTCAAATGAATGATCAATTAACTTATTAAGTTAATAATCACACAAAAAAACAGAAAAAATAAAAATTTCAAAATAGTATTGATTGCACAAATTTCAGTATAATATTGTTTGACTTTAAAATATTAAAATATGTATTTTTTTTGTAATTTTTAGTCTGATTATTAACTTGATAAAATGAGAGCTTCATCCTTATACGTGTATATCATTTAAATAAGAATAACAAATTATATACGATGGTTGATTTTTTTTTTTTTTTTTAAATTTATACAAGTAAAATTAATATGATAATTAACAAGGTTACATAGGTAGCTAGGGATGTAAATAAAATAACAAAGGAGGACATTTTTGATAATAGAGTTTAACATAATTTTAGCACTATAAAAGTAAATCAAGGCCAAGCTTTGCACTCAGTAGCCAATCTTTATAAAACTTCGTTTTGCCAAAACAAAAAAGAAATGGATCTAAAGAGTACTCTACTATCTTCAAAAGAGAGTAAAAACGCTGAGGTGAACCGTCGTTCATCGAATTATCACCCTAGCATTTGGGGCGATTATTTCATTATGTCATCCAATGACATTGTATGTATACCCTGAGATTTTTATTTTTATTTATTATACTTTTGTAAAAAGAGTAAGTGATAACATATTGATGAGGTTGTTTCATTATGATTTGGTCTCAATGGTTTATATTAAAAATGATTTTTTTATTTATAAGGATAAAATTACGTACAATTATCTTTTTTAAATCCTATAATGATTGTAATGGTTGGAACGTTTTATTATGCCTATAAAATCTCTCATTATAATTTATAAGAATGCTAATTTTGTAACTCTTGATGCAGAAGCCCGACCCAGAAATTGAAAAGAGAATTGAAACGTTAAAAGTAGAAGTGGAAAAGTTACTAAGTAATGCCGCAAGCAAATTTACAATTGATGAAATTGATGAACTTCAACGCCTTGGTGTGGCCTATCACTTTGAAAATCAGATCAAAGAGGCCTTACAATCAATCTATATTAATAGCAATAATGATGTTAAGGATGATCATAATGATCTCTACACAGTTGCTCTCTGCTTTCGTCTTCTAAGGCAACAAGGTTATAAGGTGTCTGCAGGTAATTGAAAAAGTCGAAATCAAAACTCCTTTTTTTTTTTCTTTTTTTTTTTTTAAGCAAATTAATCATTTTACCCTTTTATGTTTTAAAACTCAACAAACACTTTCACAAGCTAAAAAGGATTTTGAAACATGGTTCAAAATTATTAATTTTGAATATTTCCCTCACAAAACCTCGAACGATCTTTGATGTTAATTAAATATATGTTATAGTCATCAATAAACTTCATTTAGGGTTAATATTAACATTTGAAACAGACAAATTCAAAAAATTCAAAGATGAAAAGGGTGAATTCAAGGCCATGTTAGCGAATGATGCAAGAGCCTTGCTGTGTTTGTATGAGGCGTCACATATGAGAGTCCAAGGAGAAGATATATTGGAAGAAGCAATTGAATTCACAAGGAAGCACTTAAAATCATTAATAAGCACTTGTCAATTAGCGGAGCAAATTAAGCACTCCCTAGAGATACCTTTGCACAGAGGGATGCCAAGATTGGAGGCAAGACACTACATCTCCATCTATTTTCGAAATGAGATGTTGTTAGAATTCGCAAAGCTAGATTTTAATCATTTGCAGACATTGCACCGGAGAGAGCTAGGTGACATCACAAGGTGATATCGATATTATTTTGATTATAATTATATTTTATCCATGTTTTATTCTTTCTTATTAGAAATATGATTGCTCATTAAAAATTAATGACGGATATCCAAATAATAAATCCAATTTCTTATTAAGAGGTACTAATTATCATTCTCCCTTTTACATAGATAGCAATGTCATCCTTTTACTTCATAATTTTTTTCCCAGGTGGTGGAAGGACATTGATTTTGCAACAAAGCTACCTTTTGCAAGGGATAGATTGGTGGAGTGCTACTTCTGGATATTAGGAGTTTATTTTGAGCCTAAATATTCCTTAACTAGAAAATTTATGACCAAAATCATTGCAATAGCTTCTGTCATGGATGACATCTATGATGTCTATGGCACATTGGAAGAACTCAAGCTATTCACTCGTGCAATTGAGAGGTGTGTTGCAAATTAATATATTAATATTTTGACAATCAAAGTTTCATATAATTAACGTTTTAATTAACCTGTAATTAATACATAATTTCCGATATATATATATATATGGGTGTGTTTGTGTTTTTATGTTTGTAGGTGGGAAGTTGTGGCTGGAAATGAGTTACCAAACTACATGCAAGTATGTTATTTTGCACTTTTGGATGTTGTCAAAGAAATGGAGGACAAGCTGGTGAATAAAGGACTACTTTATTCCATGCCCTATGCAAAAGAGGCAGTAAGACCTCAAAATCATT
Source organism: Zanthoxylum bungeanum (assembly GCA_019454045.1). NCBI lineage: Eukaryota > Viridiplantae > Streptophyta > Magnoliopsida > Sapindales > Rutaceae > Zanthoxylum > Zanthoxylum bungeanum. Next base: position 18,089 of record SKCR01002775.1, on the reverse strand, counting down.
TATATATTTTATATATTTTATTTAATTGGGTCTCTTATAAATTTTTAGTATCTGATTTTATGTATATTGCTAAAACAGTAACAAAATATAGACATGGTTAAATATTGTGACATTTTCACGTACAATTGATTATGTAAGAATTTAACAAATTAAAATTAGTTTCTATTAATGTTTTAAACCTAGATATAATATAGTATGAAAATTTTATTAAGGACTTAAGTAAAATAAATAATTTTTAAAAAGGACTGTAGTGTCATTCTTTCTCTGTTTTTTAAATATGTTTATGTAATTGCATAATTTGCTTTGTTTTTCTCGTAGATAAAAAGCCTCGTGAGAACTTACTTTGTGGAAGCAAAGTGGTTCAACGCCAATTATATGCCAACATTTGAGGAATACGTGGAGAATTCTACAATTAGCAGTGGATACCCCATGCTTGCTGTTGAAGCTCTTATAGGCTTAGAAGATGTGACAATAACTAAGGAAGCACTTGATTGGGCCATTAGTGTTCCTAAAATCATTAGATCTTCTTCCTTGATTTGTCGTCTTATTGATGACATTCAAACTTACAAGGTATATACATGATGAATTTTTGGGTAATTACCAAATTAAATAAATTTATTTCTTTATATATGTCACATATTATAAGGTTCAGCCCAACTAGTGGAGAGAATCCACTCACTTATAAGCATAGGTATATGTCTAAGTTCAATCATAAGTACCGAGGGATATTACTAAGACTCAATGTCTTCAATGACACATTAGTTAGAGAGATGGCTCTAATATCATTTACAAGGTCCGATTCAACTAGTTAGAGACTTTTTGGGCGAGCTTGAACTCATGCCAATAATAAAATCGTTAGGGACCAAGTTGTTGGATCAATCTCTAAGTTGCCAAATCGGACAATAGCGAGCGAACTGGTTAACTGACCTAAATTTGTTGGTTCTGTAATTGTTAAGGTTGAGCAAGAGAGAGGGGATGCACCATCAAGTGTGCAATGTTACATGCAACAGTATGATGTGTCTGAAGAAGAAGCATGCAAAAGAATTAAAGAAATGGTGGAAACTGCATGGATGGACATCAATGAAGAAATTCAAGATCCAAACCATCTTCCATTTCCATGGCTTCTTCCGTCTTTAAATCTTGCTCGGATGATGGTGGTCTTATATTCAAATGGAGATAGTTATACCAACTCCTCGGGCCAAACCAAGGACAGAATTGCATCATTGCTTGTTCTTCCTATTCCGAAATAATGTCATATATATACTATTATGTTTGATTGACATAGACTATTATGTTCTTCCGTCGTTAATAATGTTTCTCCCATTTTAATTGACATAGACTATTATGTTTGATTGATTAATAATGGGGTAAGGTTTATTTTTATTTTCCAATGAAACTCTTTATTAATACTAAAATAATGTCATTGGAATTTATATATATATATGTGCATGTTGACTTTTTTTCTTATTGAATAACACGGTATGTAGCTAGAATATTGATCCAGTGAAAATAAATTTTGATTTTCGCAAAAAATGTTAAGTACTCTTCATTTTAACGGGATTAATTCAAAATTATTTCACTATCAAATCATATTTTTCATTAAATTATATGATATATTTTAATAAATTTTCAGGAGACCATCCAACTTACTTTTATGTGAATCCTCAATAGTAATAAACCTCGCATACCACGACGAAGTAAATTGGTTGTTTTTTTTATGTGAAAAACCAAATTCAAGAATGATTATTGTTTGTTTTTTTTTTTTTTTTTTTGGCGAGTACGTGTAGAGCTTGCTGATGTGGTTATGTTGTCCTCCGAAGTAATGTTCTTGATATAGCCCTCTTTGCAGTTGCAATGAACCCGGTCATTTATCGTAATGAGTAGAAGCATCTGCTTCTTAAGTTTGTATCAGAAATTTTACTTTCCGAGCGAGATGTGTTAAATTTACATGGTGTTGACGGCTGATTTTAGTCTTAGGGTAATATGAGAATATTATTCCCGAGACAATTCTCCCTCAATAGTGAATTTGTTTGGTTATGGGGGACCAAAAGCAAACTTAGCAAAAGACAGATAAATACACCAATCAACAAGGAGATTTAACGTGGTTCGGTGGATCTTGGTCCGACCTACGTCCACGGACACAAAACGAATGATACTTTTATTACCGATATATGCTTCCCTGATATCTCTTGTGTTTTACAAGTCTGATGGTAATGATTCTCATCTTGACTCTGATATTCATTCTCATCTCAACTTTTAACTTGTTTCCCTTATGCACACTCTACCCTTCTATTTATAATAGTGTAGAAATCAGATTCATTCTCCTACAAGAATTTCCTAGTTGAAACTATTTTCTTTTCCCATAAGGATTCCTAGTCAAAACAATTCCCTTTTCCCATAAGGATTCATAATCAAAACAACTTTTACTTTCTTTATCCTACTAGGACTCTGACTCACCAGTTTTCCCCATGAAAGTAGGATAACTTGTCATCTTATCCGCAAGAATAGGGTGTCATCTTCCGGAGCACGCCTCGCCATATGCTCGGTCTTCATGAGGTCGGTCATAATGGTCCTTTGAACTGAGAATGTCGTTGTCGATCTTTTAATTACCCGGTCATCTGAACCCAAGTGCTCGGTTACCGATCATAAAGTGCTCTTAGTGGTCGGGTCGGCATTAATGATTTCGACCGAGAAGGGAATTACCCTTTTTACCCCTGATGTACTCCTTAAATAACATAGGTCCTGAAAACACCATCAACATCTGTCCCCTAGTTCTCGGTAACAACGAGTTTGCGAGTTGATGCCGGGAACTATAAAAAAAGATGGTGTGCTGATCGCCTTGCTGGTGGTTGTTCCAGAAATCACAGAGAAATTGCTTTCGCCATCAACTAAGTCTTCTGTTTCTATCTTCATATCCTCGGTTATTAGAGATGCTGACCCTATTCAGAACGATTCTCCACCTCAAATCAAATTGCTTACTTGGGTCGTTCCATCAGGAGATGAAGTTCCTCTTGTTGTCCAAACTAAAAATGACTTCTCCTCTGTAATATCTGTACTAGAGATTTAGAGGTCCTGACCCCTGACTGATCCAATCTCGATTGTGAGGAGAAAATTTTGCCTCTGAGCTAACGATGATGTGCTCGGTAGCATGTGATCCTGTCTCGAGCTGTGAGAGATGCTCGGGCCTGGGGGAATGTCATGTCTCCAGTCAGAAGGACTGACTCGGTGGGACGCAACCCGACCCCGAATGAAGAGAGGCACTTGGACCTGGGGGAATATTACGTCTCCAGTCCGAAGGGCTGACTCGGTGGGACGTACCCCGATCCCGAGCTGAGAGAGGCACTTGGACCTGCGGGAATGTTACGTCCCCAGTCCGAAGGGCTGACTCGGTGGGACGTACCCCGACCCCGAGCTGAGAAAGGCACTTGGACCTGGGATAATGTTACGTCCCCAGTCCGAAGGGCTGACTCGGTGGGACGTACCCCGACCCCGAGCTGAGAAAGGCACTTGGACCTGGGGGAATGTTACATCCCCAGCCCAACGAAGCCGACTCGGTGGGACGTAACCCGACCCCGAGCTGAAACAAACATCGATCCCGGTGGTACAAGAGCAGACCCGAGCCGGAAAGAAAACATCTGACCTCGGCGGAATGAATCCAGCCTTGAGTCGATTAACCAAGCGGCCTCGGCGGAATGAATCCAGCCCCGAGCCGATTAATCAAGTGGCCTCGGCGGAACGAATCCAGCCCTGAGCCGATTAATCAAGTGGCCTCGGCGGAACGAATCCAGCCCCGAGCCGATTAATCAAGTGGCCTCGGCGGAACGAATCCAGCCTTGAGTCGATTAACCAAGCGGCCTCGGCAGAATGAATCCAGCCCCGAGCCGATTAATCAAGTGGCCTCGGCGGAACGAATCCAGCCCCGAGCCGATTAATCAAGTGGGACTTATTCAGAAGGGAAGTGAATCAACCTTTTGAAACCCTACCGAATCTGGCACGGGCGTCCCCTTACCAGACCAGTGAAAAACAAAAACAAATCTCTGGAAAATAAAATTAAAAGGCGGGGGTGACTTATCGCTTATCCCAAAACAAAATGTTTCACAAGTATAAACAACAACACGGATGCCTTAAAACATCGTCCTGTCCGAGGTCTCCAAAACACAATTCTGAATCTTTCAATTCAGTGTCCCGGCGAACCAGGATTTGGATCAGTAGAGCGTATAAAATGGTAAGGGCACATCCTCTATACGTCAGGTCACTGTGGAGCCTGTGTATTTATGTGGGGGCTCCTCCTTACCGCGCTGGAGCAGACACACACCACAGGGGCACAACGCCTCCCCGTGCTGCGCCTCTCTTGGATCCAAATGATGAATGTATCAAAGAGTGTTCGGGATACTAAGGGCACATCACTCCTTAGGTCCGATATCATTGGAGCTAGCAATCGTCATAGGGGCGTCATCACTCCCCGTGTTATGCTTTCCCACAGTTCCATTACATCGGGTAAGTGAGGATCGAAGAGTGTTCGATACATTAAGGGTATATTCCTCCTTATGTTCGGTAACACTGGAGCAAGCAATCGTCACGGGGGTATCATCCCTCCCCGTGCTATGCTTCTCACGGATCATATGCATCGAGTATGTCCCTGAATATTCCGAGGACCCCGAGCTAAAAGAGACACTTGGTTCTGGGGGAATGTCCCGTCCCCAGACCAATAAGTATGACTCGGTGGGACGTAACCAGACCCCGAGCTGTAACAAACATCGATCTCGGCGGTACAAGAGCAGGCCCGAGCCGGAAAGAGACATCGGTCTTGGCGGTACAAGAGCATACCCGAGCCGGAAGGAAACATCGGTCTCGGCGGTACAAGAGCAGACCCGAGCCAGAAAGAAACATCGGTCTCGGCGGTACAAGAGCAGACCCGAGCCGGAAAGAAACATCGGTCTCGGCGGTACAGGAGCAGACCCGAGTAGTAAAACAAATATCAAAACCATTGTGTGAGCCATAACAAACAAGCATAATCAAATGTCAACCTAAGTCAGAAGAGGTTTTACTCACCTTTTTGGGATATGTTGCCTTTCTTGCAACTCTACAAGGGTTACTACAAGCAAGGCTCTTCTTAATACATCCTCTATGCATCTCAGCATTCCACACATCCGACCGGATGACTTCTGCTATCAACTTGGTCGACCTCAAAAACCGAATGGTCTATGTACACACTGAGATAGCCTTCTTTCACCAACTCTTCCACATGCTCCCGCAGGTCTCTGCACCCATTCGTGGCATGTATCCTTACGTTATGGTAGATATAGTATGCCCTACTAGTTCCCTCCTCAATCGGGAACCTCCTCAAATTAGGCTCGGCCAACAGACATTTATCCTGGATTTCCCGAACTATCTGGGCCATAGGTTTGTTCAGGGGGGTGTATATTGTCCTCCCCGCGACACGGTTGACATGGACATATGACTTTGTCTCTTGAACATGACTACTCGGAGGTGTCGGTCTGAGTTTCTTCTGCTCCGAGACCGGTCTCCTCAAATTTCTGATCGAATCCCACTGATTGTCTGACCTGAGTATCTTAGCATTTCGGGTGTCTACTCCCCGGGCAATCTTTTTCTCCTCCTCTATTAAGATAAAATTCCTGGCCAATTTCAGGGCAGTGGCATAATCCGATACGTCTTGAATCCTCAGCTGAGTCCACAACGTCCCGACCTTCAGACCTCCCTTGAGACTTTCTAGCGCTTCCGATGACTCGTACGCTCCGACCTCGAGCACCAAATTGTGGTAACTTTCAATAAAATTCCTCAGGGGCTCATCATCCCCCTACTGTTGGACTCCCCGATGACTGGTGATTTCCATCTTCTGCCATCGTCTTTAATACGCGAGCTGCTTTTTGTTGGAGTTCCCCACAGATGGCGCCAACTGTTGACGGCTGATTTTGGTCTCAGGGCAATATGAGAATATTACTCCCGAGACAATCCTCCCTCAATAGTGAATTTGTTTGGTTATGGGGGACCAAAAGCAAACTTAGCAAAAGACAGATAAATACACCAATCAACAAGGAGATTTAACGTGGTTCGGTGGATCTTGGTCCGACCTATGTCCACGGGCACAAAATGAATGATACTTTTATTACCGATATATGCTTCCCTGATATCTCTTGTGTTTTACAAGTCTGATGGTAATGATTCTCATCTTGACTCTGATATTCATTCTCATCTCAACTTTTAACTTGTTTCCCTTATGCACACTCTACCCTTCTATTTATAATAGTGTAGAAATCAGATTCCTTCTCCTACAAGAATTTCCTAGTTGAAACTATTTTCTTTTCCCATAAGGATTCCTAGTCAAAACAATTCCCTTTTCCCATAAGGATTCCTAATCAAAACAACTTTTACTTTCTTTATCCTACTAGGACTCTGACTCACCAGTTTTCCCCATGAAAGTAGGATAACTTGTCATCTTATTCGCAAGAATAGGGTGTCATCTTCCGGAGCACGCCTCGCCATATGCTCGGTCTTCATGAGGTCGGTCATAATGGTCCTTTGAACTGAGAATGCCGCTGTCGATCTTTTAATTACCCGGTCATCTGAACCCAAGTGCTCGGTTACCGATCATAAAGTGCTCTTAGTGGTCGGGTCGGCATTAATGATTTCGACCAAGAAGGGAATTACCCTTTTTACCCCTGTTGTACTCCTTAAATAACATAGGTCCTGAAAACACCATCAACACATGGTAATTTTGAGATAATGACACATTATAAGATACAAAATTTTGGGATCAATATCATTAGTCCCCAACTTTTGCATGCGGGCAAGTAGGGTGAGTGCGGGCGCATACAGGCGTATGCGGGCAAGTCCGGTGGAATCACGGTGGCGGACCGATGTCGTCGGTTTCATCTCGTCGAGAGGATTCTCCAGATTTGGTCATGCACCGGAAACGATGATCGAACGATATCCAACGAGATACTTTCTCTATATGGACACAGTTTCTCTCTCTTACTGTTTCTCTCTCTACTGGTTTCGTTTTTCCTTCTAAATGCTCACTGGAAATTGTCTTCAAGACTCTCTTTACTCATAACTAAAACACTCTCCTCATCGTCTCATGTGATTCAACTTCAAATACACAAAAACTAAATTAAAATCTATAGTTGTTGAATAATAAAAGAAAATAGTGGTGGGTTAGTTGAATTAGGGAGAGAGGTTGTGTTTGTTTCTTTTTCTTTTAGGGAATAAGGAGACATATTTGGTGATAACAATGTAATTATGTAAGAGATTAAGAAGAAAAAACCAAATTATGTCGGTTATGATGATGTTGATAGTATTCGGTATTACAATTAATTTGTCAAAAGGTGACAACGTTATAACGTCATGAAAAAATATGTAATTAAGAAAATTGTAACTTAAGACACTGTTTGATATAAAGTTTAGTGAGTTTATAAGCTTTTGTTTAAAAACTATACCAAACATATATCTATTCACGTATACGGTACTATTCAAGTAAACAATATTATATACGGTTATATTCATGGTGAAATAGTAAAAGTCAGTTCATGTGATAAGCTGATCGTCATCAGAAACATGATAAGAAAGTTTGAAATTGAGAAGTTTAATGTGAGTAACTTTTCCATATGGAAACTCAAAAGAAAAACAATCAAAGGCCTGCTTATTAGCAATCTCTCCCAATCCAAGAAAAGAAGCCGTTGCCAGCAAATGATAACCAGTTGAGTTCGGAACTAACCATGAGTCTGGTCCGATTGAATTTTAAAAATCGATATGTAAAAATTAAAAACATTAAAAATCAGTTAACCATGAGTCTGGTCCGGTCCATTTCTTAAGCCTTCAGAGTTCTCAAGGAGGAAGATTGGTAGTCGGAGTTCCGACGTTTCGAATTCGCATGGTTGATCCGCTTGGAGACTTCAAAGATTCTGAGAAATACTGTTTGGTGCGGACTCGAGGAGTTCTTCTAGTTATTACAGTCTAAAGGTATTCGAGTCGGCGGAGTTGCTGCCATATGTCTCATACCATCACTGTAAGCTTTTCTCATTATAGTGGATTTTGGCTGGCAGTCTAGATACCCATAATGATTTTTTTACTCGCTCGAGTTTTCTACTTCGTTACCAAAATTATTGTGTTGATTTTGTTTCTTGCATTATTATATTTGATTTGATTTATTGTTGTTAGACTAAGGGTGCTTTTTGGTAATCTATATTAACAATAATTAAAACTTGTCTTAGTTTACTGTGATTAATTCCGCATAGGGTCAGAATCTATGACTAAAATTGAATTTTCAGTAATTAAATTAAATTTTGAACTAATAAATGAACATTCTCTAACCCGCTTATTTATTTAATTTATTTGCATTATTTATATATGATTTTATCACAAACAAATACATTCACGTAAATTTTTAAGAGTAAATTCTTTTTGATTTTTATACATTATTATTCGGTTGCAGTTTACCAGTTGGTTGAGCACTCGAAATCTCAAGACCTGATAGTACCTAAGATAAAAGAGAAAATGACGCAAACAAAGTCAATTTTACAAAATATGAGCCAAGACCATGCAAGTGAAATAATATTCTTCTAGTGATATCTTCTATACCAGTTTTCAACATCCAATAATTTAGACAACCACAACCTTTTCTATATATGTACTATCTAGAAAATATTCTCTGACAAAAAAACCAACAACCAGTAGAATAAATCAACAATAAGATAAACAATATTTAAATATAGAATGAGCAAAGCACCCAAAAGGGGAAAAAAGAACCTTATCATCATCACTGCTATCTGGTTGAGTCTGTATATCAATTACTCTATAAATAATCTCTCTCTCTCTTTTTCCTGCAAACTCTGTAAAACAGACACTGTAATACAGTTGGTCATGCAACAATAAACTTGAACAACATATGTTCATAACATGTGGACATATGAAGTTATGAAAGAGCCAGCAAAAAATAGGCAGAATAGAACTTGTAAAAAACAGAGTAACCGACCAACAGTTATGTGTTATTAAACAATGTGACAACCGACCATTTCTAAATATGTTAAATTACGGAAAAAAGCAAAACCAAATAAGACCACCTTTGTTTTTTATGTTCAAAATCTCCATGCTTGCTTTTGCTGCATCAGCAGCTGCAGTGCTGGCTGACTTGGCGGCAGCTGTAACTTCTTCGAGCAGGCTTGGTTTTGATTTCTTTGCAGAGACAACATGTTCTTCTAAAACAGCCTTCCGAATCCAAGACTTCAACCTTGGCAAAATAACGTTCTAAACGAGGCATACATAAATGAATGGTAAAGCCATAATAATACTACTGGACAATAAAAACTACCAAGGCATCTTACTTTATGACATGGTGTACAAAAGTTTTTCAAGTACCTTCAAAAAAATAGTTGTCCCAGCACAAGAAACGGCAAGAAAACCCCCAAAAAAAAAGCATGTCTCCAGTAAAACCGAGATGGTGGAGATATTGCTAGTGCTGTCACTTGTGGTCGAACCTTTCTGACTGCCTTTGACTGTTCATCTATTTTAGATTATGGGCCGACATGCAATGATATTCCAAATGTGATGGCAGTAAAGCAATTATCAATTTCAACATCTGGGATACGAATGCTGCATTAAAGACCTCTTAAGGGATGGAAAATGTTAAAATCTTACCTTGAATTGGGGTAATATTCTGCTCCGTTGTTATATTTGAAGGCGGATCCTGCATTTGTATGCAAAAGAATATAAGAGAACGATAGAACTCATCCAAAAATGATCATTCGAGTAATTGAGTTGAATAGAAAAATATTTGAAAATCAAGAGAAACAATGTGCTTACATGAACACGATGAAAGGCTTCATCTATCTCGTCTTTCCTAAGGCCCATATTCTCAAGAAACATTCGTCTATGGATGACTGGAGAGTTTCTAACTGTTGCATTCGACAGAAACTTAGCAGCCATTTGCACTAGCTCCTCCCGCAATGGTCCAGAATTTTGGCCATTCTCATCCATTTTCTACCCAAGCTCTGAGAAAATAATTTTCAAAACCAAGTTTTGATGCATTCCTCAATAATAGAAGCGAAAATTCAGATTCATGATAATGCATTCCCAACTCTCATACCCCCTTCTACTATAAAATTATCCCTTCAATGCTTAAATCTTTCAAATAACTAATGCTATAAATATCACCACCCAAAAACAAAAATCAAAATGAATTATACAATAAATATCATTGATTGAACATGAACTCTGATCAAAACAAAGAACATAAGCCACAAAATGACCGTAATTTCATTTCCAAATCTTTTCCTCCATTTTCTCAGCAACCAAACAGAAGGTAAACTTGTTTTGACACATAATTTAATCTCTAACTCGACCAATACAAGAAAAAAAAAATAGGAACATAATAAAGAAACTATGAGTATAAACCCTAAAAATAACAAATTTCAGTTACCTCGGCAATATTGGGAACAACCAGAATCTTGTATTACAAATATTATGGTAGTTACAAGGAAATCCGAAATAGGCTTAATTTCAGCCCAACAGACCCTCTCGGCAGACCCTGAAATCAGACCCTCACGTCAGACCCACAGAGCAGACCCACGCAGCAGACCCTGAGAGCAGAGGCAGACGCTGAGAGCAGAGGCAGACCCAGAGAGCAGAAGCAGACCCTGATAAGCGGAGGCAGACCCTGATGAGCGGAGGCAGACCCTGAGAGCAGAGGCAGACCCTGATGAGCGGAGGCAGACCCTGAGAGCGGAGGCAGACCCTGAAATCAACCACTGATGTTCCAATAACCAAATTAAGCCTATGAAATCAACCACTGAAATCAACCACTGACCCTGAAATCAGACCCTGATGAGCGGAGGCGAAAACCGTCAAATAAAATAATTTTATAAAATATTTTATTTTGACCTAGAAGAGTTCAACAATTCAACACCTGCATAGGATAGGTGGGCCTCAGCCTTTGAAACTTCCCTTGTGAAAATATATCTCATTTTCTGGCTGACAGTGGACGCGATGTCATTGAACTGTACTGCCGTTCATGAAAATGGAAAACATATATCACACAGATGTTTTACCTAACACATCAGAGTTCTCATTTTTATGTTCATTTTTGGCCATGAACATCAACCTGGTTCTGCAAGAGTTTCTAAGAATTGAGCCTCGTACAATTCCCTTTGAAGCGGCCCCACTTCTCTCTCACATAGGTGATTTCTTATTTAAGAGTATCTCGTGATACTTTGCTCGGATTCCCGACGCATAAGAATCATTAAAAGCCTTTGTTTAACCTCTATCCATACGAGCATCACTGTTTTATTTCACCATAGGAATGGACTAGAGGGTAACCCCCCCCCACAATGAACCAATTATGTCTTTTACGAGTGGGTTGTCCCATTGAACCTAGATCTTGGGCAGTCAACAAGGTTGGGTTTTCCTTCGTAATAAACATTTATCTAACGGGCTTTAGTCTCATTCCCCTCGATGATTTCTCAACTAACTCTCTGTTGAACCATTTGATTAGCGGATCCGCAATGTTATCCTTGGATTTTACATAGTCAATTGAAATAACTCCAGTAGAGAGTAATTGTCTAACGGTATTATGTCTATGATGAATATGTCTAGACTTACCATTATACATATTGTTATGTGCCCTTCTAATTGCAGATTGACTATCGCAATGAATGCAAATTGCTGACACTGGCTTAGGCCAACTTGGAATATCCTCTAGAAAATTTCAAAGCCATTCCGCTTCTTTAGTACACTTATCTAATGCAATGAATTCTGATTCCATTGTAGATCTGGCTATCACATTCTGTTTGGAGGATTTCCATGATATAGCTGCACCTGCTAGTGTAAACACATAGCCACTGGTAGACTTTGAGTCTTTCATATTATATATCCAATTAGCATCACTGTACCCTTCAATTACAGCTGGATATCTATGATAGTGCAACCCATAATTACGAGTAAAACGTAAGTACCTGAGTACTCTTACTATTGCTTTCCAGTGATCAACCCCTGGATTACTCGTATATCTGCTGAGCTTATTTACTGTACAGGCTATATCAGGCCTTGTACAACTCGATAAATACATCAGACTCCCAAGCACTCTAGAGTATTCTATTTGAGAAATACACTATCCTCTATTCTTTGAGAGATGTAGACTCACGTCTAAAGGAGTTCTAGCCATAGCAGAATCATCATGATTGAATTTACCAAGAATTTTGTCCACATAGTGCGACTGATCAAGAATAAATCCATCTGGACTTCTCGAGATCTTTATTCTCATAATGACATCTGCAAGACCCATGTCTTTCATGTCAAACTTAGATTTCAGCATATTCTTGGTAGATTTCACCATTTTAACATTACTCCCGACAATCAAAATGTCATCAACGTAGAGACATAAAATGACATAGCCAATTTTTATCTCTTTGACATAAATACACTTATCACATTCATTGATTGTGAAACCATTTGACAACATGGTGTCGTCAAACTTTTTATGCCACTGTTTCGGAGCTTGTTTCAATCCATACAAGGATTTTACTAACTTACAGACTTTCTTTTCTTGTCCTGGAGCTATAAATCCTTCAGGTTGTTCCATGTAGATTTCTTCATCTAAATCTCCATTCAGAAAGGCTGTTTTTACATCCATCTGATGTACCTCAAGATTGCGCAAAGCTGCAATCATTAGTATCATCCTTATGGAATTTATTCTCGTTACAGGAGAATAAATATCAAAGTAATCAAGACCTTCACGTTGTTTGTAACCTTTAATTACAAGTCTTGCTTTGTACTTGTCAATTGATCCATCTGCCTTCATTTTCTTTTTGAAAATCCACTTGGACCCCAAAGTTTTACATCTTAGAGGAAGATCCACTAACTCTCATGTGTGATTTTGTAAGATGGATTCAATTTCACTATTGATGGCATCTTTCCACAAAGCACCATCAGCTGACCTTACAGCTTCGTTATAGCTTTGAGGATCATTTTCTAGCAAAAATGTCAGAAAATCTGGACCAAATGATTTTTCCGTTCTAGCTCTTTTGCTACGTCTTGGTTCAAGTTCAACAACTTGTTGATCCTCTGGAACATTTATGTGTTCTTGGTCCTGACTATCTTCAATGATAGTCTCATGTGCCCGTTTGTGCACATTTGAATTCGAATTTATTTTACAAGGAAAAATGTATTCGAAAAAGGATGCATTTCTCGACTCCATTATCGTATTCTTGTGAATATCTGGTACATTAGACTCATACACAAGAAATTGATAAGCATTAATGTTATGTGCATACCCTATGAAAACACAATCAACAGTTTTAGGTCTTATCTTCACCTTCTTAGGTGGAGGAATGACAACTTTGGCAAGACACCCCCACACTCGTAGGAATTTATAGGAAGGTACTCTTCCTTTCCACATTTCATAATGCGTTTTCCCTGTTTCTTTCTGTGGTACCTTATTTAAAAGGTAATTAGCTGATAAAACAGCTTCTCCCCACATATTCTGAGGTAAGCCAGAGCTGATTCATATAGCGTTCATCATCTCTTTCAAGGTACGATTCTTCCGTTCTGCAATCCCATTGGATTGAGGTGAATAAGGAGCTGTGATTTGATGTATGATTCCATTTTGTTCAAAAAATGATTCAAAAGGAAAAACATACTCACCCCATGATCACTTCTTAACTCTTTAATTCTTTTATTCAGTTGGTTTTCAACTTCATTCTTATAGAGAACAAATTTCTCTATAGCTTCGTCCTTGCTTTTCATCAAATACACATAGCAAAATCTTGTGTAATCATCAATAAAGGTAATAAAATATTTATTACCGCCTCTCGATTGTATTGAATTAAAATCACATACATCGGTATGAATTAGATCAAGTGGTTCAGAGTTTCTTTCAATATTATGAAATGATGATCTAGTTAGTTTTGCCTCAACACAAGTATCACACTTATGTCTGTAATCAATTTTAAAATTGGGAATATGATTCATGTTAATTAATCTCCGCAATGAATTAAAATTAACATGTCATAATCTACCATGCCATAGATTATAGTACGCAACAAAATAAGCAGAAGAACTAGCTTTATTGATATTTTTGGGTTTAATAATCATTACATTGAGCTTAAAGAGCCCATCAGTTACATACCCTTTTCCCACATACATCCAATTTTTTGTCAAAACTACTTTATCAGACTCGAACACCATCCGGAATCCATGCTTGTTCAGAAGCGATCCATACACAAGATTCTTCCGTATTTCTGGTACATACAGAACATTGTTCAGAGTCAACTCTTTCCCTGAAGTCATCTTCAGAATCATCTTTCCTTGACCTTCAATCTCAGATGTTGCTGAATTGCCCATGTATATTTTTCCCCATTACCAACAGGCTCAAATGAAGAAAACATGCTCTTATCCGAGCACACATGTCGAGTGGCACCAGTGTCAATCCACCACTCTCTTGGGTTAGAACCTACCAGATTCACCTCAGAAACCACAGCAGAGAGGTTAATGTCTGAAACATCTTGCGTTACGTTTTCCATTACATTAGCCTCTTGCTTCTTTTTCTTCTTTGGCAATCTGCACTCAGAAGACTTGTGACCCATTTTGTCACAGTTGAAGCATCTTCCTTGAAATTTGGATTTCTTGGAAACTCCTCCTTTAGGGCCCATCGTTGACCCTTTGTTCTTGAGGTTTTTGTTCTTATGGCCATGTTCAAAAACATTTGCCCTGACCTCATGAGATATTCCTCTCTTGTCAGATACTCGGTTATCTTCCTCAATTCTGAGCTTAAGAACCAAGTCTTCAATGCTCATTTCTTTTCGCTTATGCTTTAGATAATTCTTGAAATCTTTCTAACCAGGTGGTAGTTTTTCAATTATCGAGGCTACTTGGAAGGTTTCACTTAAACTCATCCCCTCAGCATGAATTTATGCTAGAATAATCTACAGTTCTTGTACTTGGCTTAAAACAGTTTTGGAATCAACCATCTTAAAATCTAGGAATCGGCCTACGATAAATTTCTTAGTCCCGGCATCCTCAGTTTTATATTTCCGATCTAAAGATTCCCAAAGCACTTTTGCTGTTTTCATTCCGGCGTACACACTGTACAAGGAATCACTTAGCCCATTCAGCACATAATTCCGACAAAGGAATTCAGAATGTTTCCAAGCATCGATTGCACTGATCACTTGGATATCAATCTCACCCTCCACGAGTACAGGAGCATCTTTCTTTAATAATTTCGCAAGGTTTAACGTGGTCAAGTAAAAGAACATCTTCTATTGCCACTTTTTGAAATTCTGACTAGTGAATTTTTCAGGTTTTTCAGCGGCAGGATTGACATGGCTCACATATCCAACAAGTTGACTAGCAATAGAGGCAGCAACACCTTGGCCAGCCCTAGAGGCTGAAGCATGTTGGCCAGCCGAAGAGGCTGCCACAACACTTTGGCCAGCCGAAGAGGCTGCCACATTTGAATCAACTGTGTTTGGACTGATTTCCATATCCACAGAACGAATTTTTTTAAGTCTGTATTACAAATATTATGGTAGTTACAAGGAAATCTGAAATAGGCTTAATTTCAGCCCAGTAGACCCTCTCGGCAGACCCTGAGCTATCTTCGTCGGTGTATTCACGCATTATTTTCATTGCTTGTTTGATCTTGGGACCTTAATAAAAACCAACAATGGCATCAAGAGCTATTGGTTCAAGCATGAAAATGTAGGGCTTAAAATTTGGGTAAATGTTTGTTGAGCATGATTTGAATAAATTGATTGTTTAAGTATGCTTATAACATGTTTAATTTCATTTTGGTTGGACCAATTTGTTGAAAAATGATTTGGAATTATTTTCCCCAAATATTTGTCCTTGGCCGAATGTAGATGTGTTTTTGGATTCTTGGGATTTTTGATTTTTTGATTCATTTGATGAGTTGGAATCAATTAGGTTGATGTTAATTTGAATCGAATTGGATTGGATTTCGAATTGGAAGAAAACCCCAAAATCCTTGAGTTGGCCGAATTGGATAATGCCCCTAATATCTTGGTAATTTTGATTTTTGAACATTGGATGTATTGGAAATCATTTAGGATGTTGATTTAATGTCGATTATGGGTTCGATTGGATTGAAACCGAATCGGACACAAAATCCCTCTTTTGGCCGAGACTAAAGAAGCATGTAAATGGGTTTGATTTTATCATTTATGTGTTGGACATGTGATAATGATAATGAGCATGATTAATTGGACTAATATGGTGTTTTAGAAATATTGATTTAGTTGATTAATCATGTAATGCACTTTAGGTTAATTGAATATGAAATTGGATTTTGTATATTTAATTAATTGGGCCTAATTTTAGAAATTGGACTTTAATGTTGTATTTGGGCCTATTGGGCTTGATTTTATCAAGTTGGATTTAGGCCAAATGGATTGGATCCGATTGGGCCCAAAACCTTAACCATAAAGCCCAAATGCGACTAATGAACCTTTGAAGTTCAATTGGGCCTAATGGGCCAAAATTGATTTATGGGCTTATGGGGTAAATCCCGGATTGGACTTTGGTTATCGGTTTGACCCGAGTTGACCAAAAGTCCACGCCTTAAGAAATCAATTAAAAGCCCATTGGACTTTAATTGAATTGACGTTGGACGTTAATCGGGCTTTGAGACCCGACGCGATTAAATTTGGAATTTAAATCGTAAAAGATTTATTAAATAAAAGTGTAATGTTTAATTTGGAATTGAATAGTGAATTAGTATTAAGTACATATTAAATTTGATTTAATGATGTAGTTTAATTTAATTCGTGAATTCGTACTTTGAGTACTTATTCGCAAAAACGAGTTTGACTCGAACAAAATCAAATCGTTGTTTGAACATTGGATGATCACTTAATTATCAGATTAATTAAATTGATTAGATTGATTGATAGCATGCTTATGTGTGTGAATGCGTGGTTGTGTTGAATGAATAATGTATATCGGATGGATATTAGATGGGTGGGCAATTTTAGAAATTGTTGTAATAAATTCGATTTATTAAATTGGACCTGCGTGTCCAGCCTTTTCACCTTCGTTCTCTTGTATTCTCTTCTCATCTATTCCCCTCTATGTATATGAGGATTCTTTAGAAGTGTAGTGTAATGGGTAGAAGTAATACTAGTGCTAGCTTGAGTGAGAAAGGGAGAGATTTGATCTAGGATCAATGTGTAAAGTATCCATCCGCATATCATTATTATTTATTTTCATACTCGCTTTATTATGTATTTAGAATGCATGCTTAAGGGTGTATGATGATGAGACCTTAACAAAGATAATTAAATTGGTAGCCAATTTGCACGCAAAAATCATCGTTCTATATTAAGCGATTATCCTTCCATTGAATGATTCTTGTTCAAGATCCGATTGGCATTGGTTTGTTGGCCAAAGTCAAGACCTTGTCAATTATGGAGGTATTTGATCAATGAGGGTTTTGTTCCACATCGGTGTCTTGTCCAAGTTGTGATTTGTTGGCCAAAGTCAGATCATTTCTTGTCCAACGACATTGATTACGAAACTTTCCTTGTCAATGGGTCCCGCTTAACTGGAGTCATTAGGTTTGTTGTGCCAAGCCAAGGCCTAGATATTCGGAGGATATTGTCACGACCCCCTCCCTAGGGCGGGCCCAACCCTAGAAAGAAGTCCGCGATCAACTTCAGCTTGAGCACTCTATATGCCAAAACAACCAATACAAACACACGAATAATACATCATGAATTACAAACTCATAAAGTATACACAACCTTTATGATTTACAACACAATACTTAAATCAAATGCAAATGACGACTCAAATGTCTGGACCAACTCGAAAATACGACTGTGGCACGTGGGTACCAATCTGGCACTGCTCTTGCTATCACCGCGAACTACCTGAAATGTTTGGGGGAAGAGGGGAATGAGCTTAAAAAGCTCAGCAAGTAAGCACTCATTCTCTCAACAAGACCTCACCACAACAAAATAAGATTATATAATAAATATAAATATATATATATGAAAATATATATAATTATATATATAACAACTAACTCAGACAAAACATACTCACAACAGCACATCTCA
>SKCR01002774.1:0-27276 GCA_019454045.1 Zanthoxylum bungeanum | reverse complement strand
ATCAATCCAATTAATTTTTCTTCAAATTGATTACATATAACTCTAAGTTATTCATATACAAACATTCTTAAACAAACAATTTGTCAAAATCATGCTTAAATCAAAAAGCCCCAAATTTTGTTAAGAACCCTAAATTCGTTTTATGCACAAATGGCTCAAGATACCATTGTTGAGTTTCAATCAAGTCCCAATGATCATTTATAAGCATAAAAATGAGTTGAATACAACCGAATGAGGTGCGAAAAAAACTCACATGGATCGGTAGAGATGCAACGAAGATGGACCACGAACTGCTCTCCCTTGCTCGGCAGTGAGCTGCGAGTGGTAGGGGTGGGGGCTGCACGGTGGTGACTGGTTCGGCTTCTCCAAGATTCGGCCATTGATGGACCCATTGAAGCTCCAAGCTTCAAGCTTCCAAGCTCACGAACTCACTTCCCTATCACCTTAGGATGCCTCCAAGAGTGTGCTAGCACATAGATCTTGTAACAAGATCATTGCTTCTCCAATTTCTTTCGGTCAAACCAGAGAAAGAGATGAAGAAATCGGTCCAAGACCGAGAGAGAAGAAGATGAAGTTTTTGGCTCCAAAATGAGCAAAAACGTGTACAGAGGAGAGAGAAGGAGGGAAAAGAAAAAGTAATGTTTTATTGTTTTTTTTCCAAAAATAAATAAAACATATATACCAAAATCTTTTTCCAAAAGCAAAGCATTAAATGCTTGTCAATCAACACAAATCAACTCACATCAATCACTCAAATGTCACATCACTCAAAGTGACATGTGATTTGACGCTTGATGTGATTTACGAGTTGACGCTTGATTTGACTTGCGTGCCGCACTCGAATTCGAAATGCGAATGCGCTCGCAAACAATCCCGGGTTCGGGTTCGCTAATTCCAAATTAACGAATTTTCCGTTGCGTCGTAATTAAATGATTACGCCTAGCGAATTCACTATTCACATCGCTAACGAATTAATTCTAAATTAATTCGTTCGCCCGAATTAAAATATAATTTCAATTTGCGTCGAAATCTAATTTCGTTATAATATATCGAATATATTAATTTATCGATTAATTCCAAATTAATCGTTCTCTCTCTTTAACGATATTTTATCCGAGATAAAATATCTCCGTAATTAATCCCAGATTAATTTTCTCTCTCATCGAATTAATCCCAGATTAATTAAAGTGCGAGTCATACGTCATCGGTGAATCTTCAGGAACCGACCCATGAGATCTCCGGATATGTTGGCAGTAAATACGGTCGTCGGACTATCCGAACACGTAAGTATCGCGTACTACGTTTATACCGATTTACAAGACAAGGTTGGCTTCTAGCAAAGCGCCATGCCTACCCAATTCTCCAGAAATATTCTTACAGGAATATATAGATCTGTATCAAGCGTAGTATACCGTAGTATTGTGTATATCGGCCCAGTATCGGATAGTCACGTGCTAGGGCTGGGGCTGGATAAGTGTCTGCCCCGTCCGAAGCACATGTCGGATGTCTGGTAACTAGTCTCCATAATCGGATATGCATGACCTAGTCATAATATCCGGATGGTTGCGCAACACTTAAGAGCACTAATACCGTATCCTGCGTGACATCATCTCCACTATGACTGAAGTGATACTTCCGTCTTGACATCACACCCAATACACTACGACTCTCTGATAAACCCAGAAGTGGTGTACGCAGAACCGGTTAAAGCCTTGTACCACCAAGACCAAGTCTATCGATTATCGTAAGTATTAGCGATGTAAGTCTCAGGTTAAGACTTACACACCTACCTTGATTTCGGCCTCCATAGACACATAGTCATAATACCAATGGGATTCCGAAAGGTCTATCCAGAGCGAAGCTGTTTCCCGTACCATCGGTGAAACACGACCTCTTATCGTACTTGCATAAGTATCCATATCTATATATATGAGAAATATGCCGTTGTGCCCTCACAACGCACACAAGTGCAATACTAGCCTATTCCGCATTATCGATGTCCAGTCTCGATAATACTCCGCCTAGGGATATTTAATGATTAATCCTTCGGGGACTGATACTGTCTCATATCATTCTCAGTCCAGGAACTAATCATAGGGACCTCTCTTCATTTATATATCTATGGTGATCTAATCACAAATGATGAGAGTGCAATTTCCTTGTCACATAGTTAATTTGCTACAACAACACAATGATCTGTGCAAATAGTGACGTTATGGGTCATTTTGTCCAACAATAACATACTAAACAACTAAATCATGCATAAAAATGACATACTATTTCTAATAAATAACGAATAAAAACAAGATTACATGAAACGAAATACGTGCATTTCTCAAGCGGTACGTGGAATTGTATCCAAAGTTCAGACCGCACTACCGTCCATTCGGATTCAGCTACGGAATTTACGTCTGGGTTTCCATCCGATATACCACGAGAGATAGCACAAAATCATTCATCCCATGGCCACAACATACATAAATCAGCAATACGCATGTGAAGGATTACTAATAAATAATTAAAAATGAACGGGAATAAATAAAAGGGTGCCCTCAGGTCTAACCTCTTAATTCGCCTCTTGGAAGTGTGTTACGCGATTGTCGGAAGGGTTGATTCTCCGCAACCTTTCCGATTTACAGGTCTGTTGTTTTCCTTCGTTGCCTTGCTGTTTTGGGCCGATGTTTACTCTGTTTTAGCTGCTGTTTTTTGTCACTATTTTTGTGGTTATTTGGGCGGTTTTAGCTTGCTATTTTTGCGGTAGTTTAGGGCAGTTTTCTAGGCTGGATTTTTCGTGAAAGAAGTCAGTTTTCTAGGCTGTGTTTTGCGGTAAAATAGGGCAGTTTAGGTGCAATTTTTACGGTGAAAATGGGGCTATTGCTGGGTAGTTTTTGCGGTAATATGGTACACTTTTCTGGGCAGTTTTCGGTGGTGATTTAATGCAGTTTTCTAGGCATTTTGCAGTGCACTTTGCTAGGTAGTTTCGGTGAAGGGTTAAGGGGACTGTTTCGCGGTGATGAGGGGGATGGTTTATGGTAATGTTTTCGGTGATGGAAGGGACTGTATTGTGCGGCTATTTTGGGGAATTTAGTGGACTGTTGGCGTGAATTAGGGTTGCTGGTTCACGGTAATATGGGGCTGGTTAGGGGTGTTTGTACGGCAATATAGAGGGCTTATTTGGTGTTGATCTTCGGTTGGGCTTGAAGCTTAGGGCTATTACCTTGTGTATTGCCGTGAATGAGCTAGAGGGTGAATTATTGGTTAGTGCTTCTTTTTATAAGAAAATTTTAGGGCTTTCCTTGTACGGGAAGGGAATGAATCATGCAATTATGGAGGATATCCTCTCATTAGTGTGCTACAAGGAAAGAATCTCTCTAATTTAGGGAGGTGATTTGTTTTAGTTTAGGAAATGGATTTATGGGATTTGATTTGATTTCTTTAATTTGGGAATGTGATTTGATTTGATTTCGTTAATTCGGGAAGGTGATTTGTTTAGATTTCAACATGTGTTTAATGTGTTAATTATTATTTTAGATGGGTTTGAATGGGCTTGGGCGTGTATTAGAAGGCTTGTGGGCATGTGGTTTGTTCTTTTTTTGGTGGGCTTAGTGTGTGGTTTGGTGGTGTGTGGGCTTGGGTGTGTTGGCTTGGTGTAGGTCGTGGGGTTTTGGGCCGAGGATAAATTTCAAAACAGAGGTCAAACAAGCGAACCTGAAGCTAAGCAAATGATTGCAACAGACTGCAACAGATTCAGCAGTCAGTAGCAGCCTTAGCCCAGTTAATTACTCGTCAGCTACAGCCACCAGGCCTAGAGTCAAGAGCTGTAGAACCCAGCGCTCATGTTCCACCACCACCAGTAGGAGTACCTATAGCTCACCAAACAGTAATTTCTCCAAACATACCGGACCCTACTACATTCTGAGCTGGACCTTCTGTTGTGCCACATGAGCCACCTCTAGTAACGGTTCAGGTTATGCAGTGGCAAGAACTACTGGTATCTTCACACGATTTTCAGAAGCTTCATCCTCCCACATTTTTAGAGTGGAGACCTCCCCTGACCCTTGTGGATTCATTGAGGAATCAGATCGAATATGCATGGCTTTGGGATGTTCTGCGGAGAGGGCGATGGAGTTAGTCAGTTTTAAGTTGAGAGTTGTCGCCAACACTAGGTTTATGTCATTTCGAGATGGTCGGCGACGAGATGCCCCTCCTCTGGAATGGGCTGAGTTTAGTACAGATTTTCTGTCAAGATTTTTGTCGCAGAGTATCAAGGATGCCAGAACCTGTGAGTTTGAACAGCTAGGACAGGGTGAACAGATGACACATGATTGTCTCGCTGAGTATTATATATGGTTCACATGATTGTCTCGCTATGCTCCACATCTGATCAATACAGAGGAAATGAAGGTGAAGAGGTTTATAAATAGGCTTCGAGATTATTTATTTCACTACATTCATTTCACAAAGACCACTACCTATACCCAAGTACTAGATACTGCTTTGCGGTTTGAAGCACGGGTCAAAGAGAGACATGCAGAGTGGGAGTCCTGGAAGAAATCTAGACCGAAGGAGAAGACTAGGCCGCAGCAGAGTGGCCCTAGTAGACAGTAGCAGATGTCAGCTCCGCCTACGGCACGCAGAGACATGGGTTCAGTTCAAGGGGGTCAGGACCGTAGGCCGGCTCAGAGTATCACTTCCCATGTAGTTTCCTCTCCCTCAGTAGCCCAGCCTAGGCGAACCCTACCAAAATGTTCAACTTGTGGACGAACACATACCGGAACTTGTAGATCTGGGAGCATAGGTTGTTATCGATGTAGGAAGATTGGTCATTTGAAGAAAGACTGCCCGGTACCAGCGGAGCAGTTGCCATCTTACAGTGCCGCCCCATCTACACCCCAGCTATAGCCTAACAGAAATGTCTAAGGATGAGAGTTGAGACCAGTGAGTATAGGACATACAGTATGAGGAATGGGACAATCAGTTGGTGATCGAGGACAGGCTTCCTCCAGTAGAGTTCAGGGCATGGTGTATACCCTCACTCCCATGAGGCACATGCATCCAATGTGGTGGTCACAGATACATTGCTGATTGATTCTATACGAGTAAGGGTGTTATTTGATTCTGGTGCTACACATTCTTTTGTGGCACCGTGTTTTGTAACTCAGATGGTTAGGGACATCGATCCTTTAGACTTCCCTATCATTATAGCAACACCAGTAGAAGACCCCTTAGAAACTACTCAGGGTGTGAGGCAGTGTTTCACAAACATTGACAGGTATATGTCTTATGTCGATTTAGTGGTGTTGGGCATTTTGAGCTTCGATGTCATTCTGGGGATGGATTGGCTAGCTAAGCACCATGCAGTACTTGATTGCCTGGAGAAGACCGTTACGCTACATGTTCCCGATAGACCAGTAAAAGTCTATCAGGGAGATAGAACTGTAGCGCCTCACAATTTGATATCAACTATACAGGCATTTAAGCTACTCCAGAGGAAGAATATGGGTTACTTGGCATATGTAGCAGATAATAGAGTGGAAAATAAAGATCTTGAACAGATCCCGGTGGTGAGGGAGTATCCTGATGTGTTTCCAGACGAGTTGTCAGGATTACCTTGGGAAAGGGAGATTGAGTTTTGTATAAACGTTATACCAGGAACCCAGCCTATATCGATTCCTCCATACAGAAGGGCCCCTGCAGAAATTAGATAGTTAAAGGCGTAGTTATAAGATTTGCTGGATAAGGGCTTTATACGCCCCAGTGTATCCCAGTGGGGTGCTCCGGTGTTATTTGTGAGGAAGAAAGACGGGACGCTGTGATTATGTATTGATTATCGGTAGCTGAATAAGGTGACGATCAAGAACAAATATCCACTGCCAAGGATTGATGATCTATTTGATCAGTTGCATAGGGCGCAGTGTTTCTCCAAAATTGACATGCTCTCGAGTTATCATCAATTGAAGATTAGAGAGAGTGATGTCCCAAAAAACAACTTTTCAAACCAGATATGGCCATTACGAGTTTTTAGTAATGTCATTTGGTTTGACTAATGCCCCTGCAGTGTTTATGGACTTGATGAACAGAGTGTTTAGGCCTTTTCTAGACCAGTTTGTGATAGTCTTTATAGACGATATTATGGTGCATTCGCGTAGTGAGCAGGAGCATGCGGAATATTTACACCAGGTGTTGCAGACACTGAGAGAACAGAAGTTATACGCTAAGTCCTCCAAGTGCGAGTTTTGGTTGACTAGTGTGGTATTCTTGGGACATGTGGTGTCTAAGGAATGAATATGAGTAGATTCCTAGAAGATTGAAGCTATTCAGAATTGGCATCGGCCTAAAAGCGTAACGGAGATTCGCAGCTTTTTGGGATTAACAGGGTATTATAGGAGGTTTGTAGAGAATTTTTCCAGAATACCTACTCCATTAACGCGGCTGACTCAGAAGAATGTGAAGTTTGAGTGGTCTGATACTTGTGAGAAGATTTTTCAAGAACTCAAGCGTCGATTGACTACTGCTCCTATTCTTGCACTGCCTGCGGGATCAGGAGGATTTACAGTGTATTGAGACGCTTCTGGAGTGGGTTTAGGTTGTGTATTGATGCATAGGGGGAAGTGATTGCTTATGCCTCCAGACAATTGAAGCCTTATGAGAAAAATTACCCCACTCATGATTTGGAGATGGCTGTAATAGTATTTGCTCTGAAAATATGGCAGCATTATTTGTACGGTGAGAAGTTTGAAATTTTCACTGATCACAAAAGCCTTAAGTATATCCAGAGCCAAAAGGAGCTTAATTTAAGGCAGATGAGATGGGTGGAGTTGTTAAAAGATTATTACTGTTCTATTCAGTATCATCTGGGCAAAGCTAATGTTGTCGCGGATGCCTTAAGCATGAAGTCTATGGGAAGTTTGTCTTATTTGCCAATAGAGAAATGGCGCCCAGTCAAACAGATACAAAATTGTATGCTGGATGGAGTGAAATTCCAGGTGACGATGCAAGGAGGGTTGTTGGCGCAGATTCAAGTTAAATCCACCCTCGTTGATGAAATCAGAGTTGCACAGGAAGCGGATCCTGAGGAGCAATGGATTAGATGTCGATTACAGCAAGGTACGAAGGATGAGTATTATTTAGATAGTGAAATCCTCATTAGGAACCAGAATATAATTCTTGTTCCTCCAGTTCCAGAGTTGAAACACTCGATATTAGAGAAGGCACATACTTCATCTTACACCATGCATCCTGGAATTACCAAGATGTATCATAACTTTAAGGATTTTATTGGTGGGATGGTATGAAAAAGAATGGTGGCTGAATTTGTCTCTAGGTGTCTTACTTGTCAGCAAGTTAAAGCTGAACATCAGAGACCAACAGGGAAGTTACAGAGTTTAGACATTCCAAAGTGGAAATGGGAGAAGATCACTATGGATTTTGTCGTTGGGCTTCTGCGTACCTCAAAAGGTTTTGATTCTATTTGGGTGATCATAGATAGATTAACTCAATCAACACATTTTCTTCCAGTGAAGACTAGTTTTACAGCAGCCCAGTATGCCAAACTGTACCTAGATGTGATAGTGTTGTTGCATGGAGTACCTATCTCAATTATCTCTGATCGAGGTTCTCAGTTTACCTCTAAGTTTTGGCAATCATTTCAGGAGGCTTTGGGTTCACAGTTACATTTTAGCACAGCTTTTCACCCTCAGACTGACGGTCAGTCAGAGCGTACCATACATATTTTAGAAGACATGCTTCGGGCTTGTGTCTTTGATTTTGAGGGTAGCTGGGACCAGTATTTAACACTTATAAAATTTGCTTATAATAATAGTTATCAAGCAAGTATTCAAATGGCACCATTCGAGGACTTGTATGGACTGAAGTGCAGATCACCATGTGGATGGTTTGAAGTCAGGGAGCAGAAGTTATTAGGACCGGATTTAGTGCAAGATGCCGTGGAAAAAGTAAAGTTGGTCAGGGAAAGACTGATTACAGCTCAGAGTCATCAAAAGAGTTATGCTGATAACCAGATGAAGGATTTGGAGTTTCAGGTGGGGGATTTTATGTTTCTGAAGGTATCTCCTTTCAAGGGAGTCATGAGATTTGGTAAAAAAGGGTAAACTTAGCCCTAGATTTATCGGGCCATTCCAGATGCTTCAGAGAGTTGGAGGAAGAGCGTATGAATTGGCACTTCCACCCAACATGGACAAGATACATTCGGTTTTTCATGTATCTATGTTACGAAAATATTTGCGTGACGAATCTCATGTGTTGGAACCTCAGACAGTTGATATTGATCGAGACTTATCTTATTCGGAACAACCAGTAGCTATTGTGGGAAGAGAGACAAAGAAGCTACGATCTCAATGGGTTCCTTCAGTCAAAGTGATTTGGAAACATCACAAGGAAGAAGAGGCTACCTGGGAACTGGAAAAAGCCATGAGAGAGTAGTATCCCCGACTCTTCGCGGAAGAAGGTAAACATCATTTCCTTTAAACATTTCGATTCGAGGACGAATCACTTTAAGAGGGAGAATTTGTAACGACCCTAATTTGTTTTGCTCGGCTTAGGACGCTTGGGATTTTATTTCCTGGGTTAGTAAGCAAGTTCTGAAATCGACTAGAAATAATGAACATTTATCTAATATCAAGCCTAAATTTCCTTTACTCTTTTAAGGCCCAACACCAATTAGGAAAGAAAATAAACAAGCCCAAACGCCCAACAAACAATGTTAACTAGATTTCTCTAGAAATTGTTTAAGTAAGTAGCAAAAAGGGAAATCCTCTCATTTTTCTTGCTTGGTCGTGAGAGTGGGGAGAGAAATGAAGAGAGTTTGTAATTTTTCTTGTAACAAAACCCAAAGGAGAAAATCAAAAACCATCATCACTAAACAACCCTATGAGGAAAATAAGAAGTTTGGGGAAACCCATTAGAGAAGAAAAGCTTGGATTTAAGGTAAGACATGACCCAAAATGTGATGCCTTGAGTTTTAATGGTTTGATGGTAGTAGTATGAAGATGATTAATGGAAATTTGAATAATTGTAGGACACATAAATCGGCGACGCTGTTCCAGGCTCGCGGCCCGATCGGGAGTACGTCGTAGCCCACGGGGGACTAAACTAGAAAATAATGGAGTCGCCACCCAGTGTGAACTGGGAAATGATTTAAGGCGGCACTCACCCCTCGCGAGGGAAGACCTCAAACTGTTGGGTTCGGAATGGTCCTTTACTTATGCCTCTTGTAATGAATGGATTTAACCGATAATATAACCAAGTCTACGCAACATACACACGTAAGAATAACCTACATCTAAGTTTGCATACAACCTATATCTAAGTTCGCATTCATAAAAGTAAATCGACATAACGGCAAGCACACAATTTCATGAGCATATTAAATTGATAAGTGCGGAAACAAAAATAAATAATAATTGTCTAAACAAAATATTAAAGAGAGATAATTAAACTTCTAATGCGAAAGAAATAACTAAATCATGCATGGAAATAACTTGATATTTCTAATGAATCATGGATAAACACAAGATTAGACAAAATGAAATTTGTGTGTTTCTCAAGTAGTTCGTGGAGTTGTATCCCAAGTACAGACCGCACTACTGTCCATTCAGATTCGGCTACAAAATTTACGTCTGGGTTTCCATCCGATATACCACGAGAGATAGCATAAAATCATTCATCCCACAACAATAACATACATAAACCAACAAGAAGCATGCGAAGAAATAATAATAAATAACAAAAAAAATGAACGAAAATAAATAAAAGGGTGCCCTCAGGTCTTACCTTTTAAGTCGCCTCTTAGAAGTCCGTTACGCGGCCGTCGGAAGGGTTAATGCTCTGCAACTCCTCCGGTTCACTGGTTTAGTGTTTTCGTTCGTCGCCTCGCTGTTTTGGGCTACTATTTTCTCTGTTTTGGGTTGTTTTTTGGGCTGTTGTTTTTACTGTTTTTCTCACTATTTTTGGACTATTTAAGGGTGTAATTTAGGGGTACAGTTTGCGGTTATACAGTGGGATTTTTAGAGACTGTTCTGCGGTAATTAGGGCTGTGTTTAGGGGCTAGTTATGCGGTAATTTTGGGCTGTGGTCAGGGACTGGTTGTGCGGTATTTAGAAGGGTTTCAGGGGAAGTTTGCGTGGTAGTGCAGGGTGCAGTTTGGGGAATGTTTATGCGGTAATTAGGGCTGTGTTCAGGGACTGATTGTTTCGGTGATGAAGGGGGCTGCAGTTAGGGACTGGTTGTGTGGTATTTAGGGGCTTTTTAGAGGTGTATTTGGTGGCTGTTTTGACGTGAATTATGGTTGCTGGTTCACAGAAATGGAGGAGGATTTTTGGACTGTTTCACAGCAATGGAGTAGGGTTATTCTTCTTGTCTTGGGCGTGAATGCTATGGAAGAGAGAGGGTGGTTTATGTCTCTTTTTATAGGAGAGGGTTAGGGTTGTCCTTATTTAGGTAGGAAAGAAATCTTGCAATCATGGGGATATCGTTCAATTAGTGTGCTACACAGAAAAGATCCATTGAATTAGGAAGGTGATTTTTTTTAGTTTAGGAAAGGGATTTATGGGATTTGATTAGATTTATTTAGTTTAGGCATGTGATTTGATTTGATTTATTTAATTTGGGAAGGTGATTTGATTTGATTTATTTAATTTGGGAAGGTGATTTATTTAGATTTCATATGTGTGTTAATTATTTTAGATTGGGCTTGGAGGCTTGGGCGTGTGGCTTGGCCTTTTTGGTGGGCTTGGGCGTGTGATTTAGTGGTGTGTGGGCTTGGGTGTGTGGCTTCGTATGGGTTGAGGGGTTTTGGGCCAAGGAAAAATTTTACAACAGAGATCCAATGAGCGAACCCGAGACTAGGCAAACGAATTAAATCCAACAAGGTATTTATTTTGGAATTTTCCCTTCCGACGTCCGTTCCCGTGACTTCCGCAACTTATCGTGAAGTGCCTCCATACGAGGCTCATCATTGGGACTTATGCAAAAATGCAATGCCTACAGTCGCCCCCACTTTGATGGGACTTGTGCAGTGTATGACAATGACAATCCTATCAAAGTTATGCATGCATTTTTATTTACCTGGCTCGCCAGCTACTGCTTGACTTGCATGTTCCTTCGAACTGAGTTGATATGGTGGTGAGGTGATACGACCCTGAGGTTCATCCCTGCAAGATGCTGCGATCTCTAGGAATCACTACTGAACTGAACTGATATGATGGTGAGGTGCTTTAACCCTAAGGTTCATCCCTGCAAGATGTTGCGACCTCTAGGAATCACTACCAAACTGAACTGATATGATGTGGTCCATTCCCAAACCATTACTGTGTGGTGGTCCATTCCCGAACCGTTACTGTGAGTTGGTCCATTCCTGAACCGTTACTGTGAGGTGGTCCATTCCTGAACCGTTACTATGAGGTGGTCCATTCCCGAACTGTTACTGTGAGGTGGTCCATTCTCGAATTGTTACTATGAGGTGGTCCATTCCCGACCGTTACTGTGAGGTGGTCCATTCCTAAACTGTTACTGTGTGATAAAGGGGTAGGCTGGTCGCCCCCAGACTCAGTTTATCTTTCTGCTCTTCACTACCTACATTAGGTCAAAACGGATCATG
This sequence comes from Zanthoxylum bungeanum, assembly GCA_019454045.1. NCBI lineage: Eukaryota > Viridiplantae > Streptophyta > Magnoliopsida > Sapindales > Rutaceae > Zanthoxylum > Zanthoxylum bungeanum. Next base: position 15,659 of record SKCR01002774.1, on the reverse strand, counting down.
TGGTGCGACATTCTGTACCAACATACTGCATTGTCTCTTACAATATGGTCCTAATAGTTATACATATTTTTGTCCTCAAATGATGCCTAGTGTCGAAACCAGAGAACCTTCAAAGTACCTGATACAACTCAAATCCGACCGTTTGAACAAATGATCTGGACTAGACTCCAAGTGTGTGTGTGTCAAGGTTCTTTCACAGCTTAATCCTTAAGTAAGCCTACTCGATGATTTTGTTTCGAAGAACGGGATCAGTAGGTCTGACCAACCTAGATGTCTTGATCATGCTCTGCAATTATTTCCTCGTACTTAATATGATATGGTTTTCTTCTTCTTTTCTTTCGTCTTTTTTTTAACACACCTACCCTTTAAGGTAGCATTTCTCCTCATGGTGGTCCTAATACTCGCCCATGGGTATCTTCACGTTTATCGGTTATAGGTGGTTTATTTTTCCTTCTTCAGAGACTTTTCTTTCGTTTCCAACCATATCACGTATCGTAACACAAGTAAATCAGGATGGACATCTTAGCAAATGGTCATTCACTGATCCGCCATCTCTTCAACTAGTCATCTTGTGGACTACTCAGGCTCCTACTGCTAAGATCTGTAATTAGGTGCCCGCGAGTCTAGCCGATATCAACCACTCAAAATATCAGATGAGAACACATCTCGCACTTATCGTTTCTAAGGTTTCACCCTACGGTAAATAATTTCATCACTGGACATATGCCTAACCATCAAGGACTTCTCTCTATCTTTTTTTTTTTTAACTCCACTGGAATTATTCCTTTCAACCGCTGATAATGTGGGCCTCGACCCCCGAGATTCATTCCCGAAAACCATTGGTGGTGTGGGCCTAAACCCTGGGATTCCTTCCCGAAACTGATACTGGTGTGGGCCTCAACCCTGGGATTCATTCTCAAAACTGATACTGATGTGGGCCTCAGCCCTTTGATTCATTCCTGAAACTGATGATGTTATGTTGTGCTTCTGGTTGGCTTGCATTTGCCACTTTCTCTTTTTCTTCGTTGAAACATGTGAATACAAAATGAAACAAAACACAAAAAAGAATACAAGTATGTTACGTGTATGCATGCATGAATTTCCTATTCCGTTGGGTTAGGTCTTCCTCCAGTTCTCCTGGTGACTGCTCGGTCTTCTCTTCCTCAAGCAAAATATTGCTTCAATCTGTCCACATTGATTGGCTCGGTGAACTCGTTCCCTTCTAAGTCTGACAGTCTCACTGCCCTGTTTCCCATCACTTTCTTGACTATGTAGGGTCATTCCCTGTTGGGTCGGAACTTTCCTTTCGGGTCTATCGTCGACGGCTTTGACTGCTTAAGTAAAAAATCACCCTTTCTGATCTTGGTAGGGCGCATATTCTTATTGAATGCCCGAGCCAACCTCTTCTGGTATAACTGCATATGATGTAAGGATTTCATTCTCTTCTCATCTAGCAATGCTAACTGTTCAAATCTTTGCGAGGCCCATTCTTGTTCAGGTAACTATGCTTCTGCTAATACCTGCATTGACTGTATCTCAACTTCTACCGGCAGTACTGCTTCCATTCCGTAAACCAAAGAGTAAGGCGTGGCTCTCGTTGCTGTTCTCACAGAAGTTCTGTACCCCCACAGGGCGTACGGCAGTTTGTCTGCCCAATCTCTATAACTCTCCATCATTTTGGCTAATATCTTTTTTATTGTCTTATTGGCTGCCTCGACTGCCCCCATTTGCCTACGGTCTGTAAGGTGATGACTTGTGATGTCTTATCCCGTACTTCTGTAACATTGCCTTCATTTCTCCTTGAAACTGGACTCCGTTGTCTGTGACTACGTGATGCGACATTCCATATCGACATACGAGGTTCCGGGCTATGAACTTTGCCATCTGGTTTGCTGTGACGTTACGAAATGACTCAGCTTCCACCCATTTTGAAAAGTAGTCTACTGCCACTACTATGAAACGATGTCCATTCGATGAGTGTGGTCAAATTTCTCTGATCATGTCGATTCCCCATGCTGAGAAAGGCCACGGCTCTGGCAGCCCGTGCAACTCTGTGTGAGGCGAATGGTTTAAGTTATCGTGTGCTTGGCAATCGTGACAATACTTTACCAGCTTCGCGCAGTCAGCTTCCATGGTCGACCAGTAGAAGCCTTGCCTTACTATCTTGCGAGACAAATTCAATTTGTTCATGTGCGGACCACATACTCCGGCGTGTACTTCCTCCATTACTTTCAGATCCTCTTCCTTCCTTAAGCACTTCAGTTGGATGCCATTCACTTGTCTCTTGTATAGTTCTCCCTTCAAACTCACGTATTGAGAAGCCAACTTCTGAATGGCTATCCCGTCTTTTCTGCTTGCTTCTTCCGGAAGTTCCCTGCGTTCTAAGTATTGCTGAATATCGTAATACCAAGGTTTCCATCGTCGACCTCTACTTCCAAGATTCTTTCTATCTCGTAAACAGGTCTGCTTGCGGTTGTCAACACTAGAGGTCTCATCACCAACTTCTCTGGATTCTCCCAAGTCGCGGCTAGGGTAGCCAACGCGTCTGCCATTTGATTTTTCTTCTCGCGACAAATATTGGAATTTACAATCGGGGATAGCCTGTGCCAGCTTCCTGAGGTGAAAAAGGTAGGGTTTCAACCGCTCTTCCTTCAATTCACATTCTCCTTGCATCTGTCGAACTACCAACATCGAGTCTCCGTAGACTTCAACGTTCTTAGCCTTCAAGGTTATCAATGTTGTCAGTCCGAAGGCACATGCTTCGTATTCAGCCATGTTGTTGGTTACTCCGAACATCAACCTCTTAGCCATAGGCATGGTTTCTCCTTCGGGGGTTACAATCATGATTCCTATCTCGGCTCCTTTGTAGTTCACTACTCCGTCAAAATACATTTTCCAACCTTGGACCGTTATTGCCTGGATTTCCTCATCTAGGAATTAGAACTTGTATTGGTCTCATTCTACGGGTTGTAAGGCTAAGAACTCTGCCACGGCTCGACCTTTGATTACTTTAGAAGTGAGATACTCAACATCGAACTATGTCAGCAACACCAACCATCTGCCTAACTTCCCTACTAGCGAAGGCACCAAATGCAGATACTTCAAGGGATTCTCTTTTGCTACCACTTGGATCTTGTAAGATTGGAAGTAATGACGTAATTTTCTGGACGCCCACACTACTGCCAAACATATCTTCTCTATTCTTGATAGCGGGCTTCGTACGGAAGCATCTTCTTACTGAGGTAGTATATTGTATTCTCTACCCCTGTCTCATCTGTTTTTACCATCATCGCCCCCAGCGCTTCGGGTTCTATGGCCAAATACAGTACTAAGGGTTTGCCTGGTCTTGGAGGCTTCAAGACAAGAGGTTTCACCAAGTATTCCCTGATCTTGTGAAAAGCTTCTTGGCATATCTCATTCCATTTCACTGGCTAGTCATTTCTCAATAGTTTGAAGATAGGCTCGCATACTAGCATCAGCTTAGCGATGAATCGACTGATATAATGGATTTTCCCGAGGAATGCTCTAACTTCTTTCTCGTCTTCGGAGCGGGCATCTCGGTAATCACCTTGATCTTCTCAGGGTCTACTTATATCCCTCTCATTCCTACCGTGTGTCCTAGTAACTTTCCTGATGTTACTCCGAACACGCACTTTTGGGATTCAGTCGCAGGGGGTGTATCTGTCGACTCGTTGAAGGAACTTCTCTAGTGCTTCTATGTGTCCGCTTCTTGTCTCTGAATTCACCATCATGTCGTCCACATATACTTCAATTTCTTTATGCATCAAGTCGTGGAATAATATAGTGACCATCCATTGATAAGTAGCTCATGCATTCTTAAGTCCAAACAGCATCACCTTGTAGCAATACATACCACACTACGTGACAAAGGCAGTCATATGCTTATCTTCTTCAGCCATAAGAACCTGATTATATCCCGAGAACCCATCTACGAACGAGTACATGGCAGATAACGCCGCACTATCAACCATTACGTCTATATGGGGTAAAGGAAAATCATCATTCGAGCAAGCTTTGTTAAGGTCTCCATAATCAACGCACATTTTGACCTTCCCATCTTCTTCGGTATTGGCACAATGTTTGCCAACCACTCAGGGTACTTCACTACTTCTAGAAATCCCACATCTATCTGTTTCTTGACTTCCTCTCTAACCTTCTCGGCCCACTCAGGTCTCATCCTTCGGAGCTTCTGCTTTACCAGTCTCATGTTCGGGTAAGTCGGTATCGCGTGCTGGGCGATACTTCTATCTACTCCGGGCATGTCCTCGTAGGACCAAGCGAATACTTTAGCATATTTGACTAACATCCCCTCTAATTTCTTCTGCTCCTCAGGGGTAACCTCACTTGTAATTAGAATCTCTTTGGGGCTTTCAGGCGTACCAAGGTTAAATGCGTTTGTTTTGGTTGAGTTGATGTCAAATATACTCAAGTCGTGCAAATTGAAAGGAAGAGACTCAGGCAAGTAAGCGAAATGAATGTCTTTATTATTAGCGAATGCAAGGGTACACTCAAATAAATCAGGGAGATAAATGTCTTCATCCTCCACAGACGCTTTATCCTCCACAGCCGGGTTTTCTTCAGTCTCTTTGCTCTCCTTAAGAGTCAAGCTTTCCAGCTGCATCAGTTCATCTTCCCACTTGTCTTCCTCCTTTGCAACTTCTTCTGCCAGCGGTTTCTTGCCCATCGCATCCTGGAAGATCTCAAATCATGTTACCATGATCCCATTGACTTCCACTGGTTCAGGCTCTCTTTGGTACCTCGTTGCTTTCACGAAACATTCTGTCAGCTTCAACCCTTTCTTCTTAGTCTTCGGCTTATCCTCATCAGACTTGTATCACAAACCTCTCCTGGTGGTCTGCCCCTAGAAGTTGGGCAATGCTCCTCCAACACCCGAACCTGTACCCGGCTCGAACTTCATCTTCTCCATGATCCTAGCCACCTTAGGATCCACCCACTCCTCAAAGGTTGCCGACACTTAGAACCTCGTGAAAGGTTGTATCTCCAAGGCGGCCACATCATTGTCTACTTTAGCTCTAATAGTGACAATCTATCCCCCATATGGAAACTTAATGACCTGGTGCAAAGTGGAGGGCACGCCCCCAAGTTTGTGAAACCATGGTCTCCCTAATAATGTGGACAATTAGACCCATAGTCACTATTTGTACAGATCATAGTGTTGTTGTACAAATTAACTGTGTGACAAAGGAGATTGCACTCTTATCATTTGTGATTAGATCACCTAGATATAAATGATGAGAGGTCCCTATGATTTGTTCCTGGACAGAGAATGATATGAGACAGCATCAGTCCACGAAGGATAATCATAAAATATCCCTAGTCAGAGTATTATCGAGATTGGACATTGATAAATACGTAAAAGACTAGTATTGCACTTGTGCGTGTGTGAGGGCACAACGGCATAGTTCTCGTATATTTGGGTATAGGATACTCATGCAAGTGTAATAGGAGGTTGTGTTTCACCAATGGTACGGGAAACAGCTTCGCTCTGGATAGACCCCTTCGGAATTCCATTGGTAGTATGACTATGTGTCTATGGAAGTCCCAAATCAGGGTAGGTGTATTTGGTCTTAACCTGAGACTTGCACCGCTAATAATACTTGCGACAATCAATATACTTTGGTTGAGGTCGTCCAGGGCTTAACCGGTTCTGTGTACGCCAATACTGGGTATATTGAGAATCGTAGTGTGTTGGGTGTGATGTTAAGACGGAAGTGTCACTCTAGTCATATGGAGATGATGGTCACGTAGGATACGTACTAGTTCTCTTAGTACTGCAGTCATCGGGATAAAATGACAAGGTCATGTTTATCCGATATAGAGACTAGTTACCAGAGATCCGACATGTGCTTCGTACGGGGCACACGACTCCGCCCCAGGCCTAGCACGTGATCATCTGATACTGGATCAAATACGCATACCACGTATAATACGCCTGATATAGATCGCTTATTCCTGTAAGCATGTTTCCGGAGAAGGCATGGCGCTTTGCTAGAGGCCAACATTGTCTTGTGAATCGATGTAAACGTAGTACGAGGTACTCACGTGTTCGGATAGTCCGACGACCCGATTTACTGCCAACATATCCGGGGATCTCATGGGTCACTCCCAAAGATTCACCGATGACGTATGACTCGTACTTTAATTAATCTGGGATTAATTTAAGAGAGAGAAAATTAATCTAGGATTAATTACGGAGATATTTTATCTGAGAAAATATCAATTAAAGAGAGAAAATGATTAATTTGGAATTAATCGGTAATAAAATATATTTGATATATTATACGAAATTGGATTTCGACGCGGAATTAAAATTGGATTTTAATTCTGGCGAACGAATTAATTTAGAATTAATTGTTAGCGAGTGAATAGTGATTTCGCTAGGCGTAATCATTTAATTACGACGCAACGAAAAATTCGTTAATTTGGAATTAGCGAACCTGAGCCCGAGATTGTTTGCGAGTGCGCATTCGCATTTCGAATTCGAGTGCGGCACGCAAGTCAAATCAAGCGTCAAATCGCAAGTCACATCAAGCGTCAAATCACATGTCACTTTGAGTGATGTGTGACATTTGAGTGATTAAGTGAGTGATTTGTGGTGATTGACAAGCATTTAATGTTTGCCTTTTTGGAAATTAAAGAAATGGTAAATGGTTTTACCAATTTTGGAAATTATAAAAACCCTTTTACAATTTTTTTTATTTCCCACCTTCTCTCTCTTCATTTCACGGTTTAGGGCTTTTGGAGCCAAAACCATTTTCTTCTTCTCTCACGGTCCCATTACCGATTCATCTCTCTGTTTTTGGTTTGACCGAGCACATGGAGAAACAAATGATCTTGTTGCAAGATCTATTTGCTAGCACACTCATGGAGGAATACAAAGGTATTAGGGAACCGATTCGTGAGCTTGGAAGCTTGGAGCTTCAATGGTGTCTCTCATGGCCGAACCTTGGAGAAGCCGAACCAGTCACCACCGTGCAGCCCCTACCACGCGCAGCTCACTTCGAGCAAGGAGAGAGCAGTACGTTTTTCATCTTTGTTGCATCTCTACCGATCAATGTGAGTTTTCCGCACCTCCTTTGTATGTATTCAACTCGTTTATGCTTTATAAATGATCCTTGGGACTTGATTGAAACCCAACAATGGTATCTTGAGCCATTTGTGTATTAAAACGAAATTAGGGTTCTTAGCTCAAATTTGGGGCTTTTTGATTTAAGCATGATTTTGGCAAATTGTTTGTTTAAGTATGCTTGTATATGGATAACTTAGAGTTATATGTAATCAATTTGTTGAAAAATTAATTGGATTGATTTTCCCCAAATTGTTCATTGTGGCCGAATTGGTTAGCTCTCTAATGTCTTGGATTTTTGATTTTTTGTTCATTGGATGACTTGGAAATCATTAGGGGATGTTAATTTTATGTTTGATTGGGTTCAATTGGATTGAATTTGATTTGGGCATAATTTCCCTCTTTGGCCGAGACACTTGAAGCATGAAATTGGGTTTGATTTTGATCAAATTATGTTGGACATGATTCATTGATGATAAGCATTATTAATTGGACAAATTTGATGTTTTGGAACCTTTGATTTGGGTAATTAATAATGTTATGCACTTAGGTAATTGAATTGTAAAATTGGATTTTTATAATTTAATATTGGGCTTTAAAATTGGATTTGGGCTTTTAAAGTTGTTTTGGGCTTGTTGGACTTTGTTGTACAAAGTTTGGTTTAGGCGAAATTGGTTGGATCCAATTAGGCCCAAAACCGCATCCAAAAGGCCCAAATGCGACTAATGAACCTTTAAAGTTTAATTGGGCCTAATGGGCCTAAATTAATTTCTGGGCTTATGGGGTAACTCCCGGATTGGATTTTGGTTATTCGGTTTGACCCGAGTTGACCAAAAGTCCACGCCTTGAAGAAATTAATTAAAAGCCAATTGGACTTTAATTAAATTAATATTGGATATTAATCGGGCTTTGAGACCCGTAACGATTAAATTCAGAATTTAAGTCGTAAAGGTTTATTTTATAAAGTGTAATATTTAATTTGAAATTAAATAATGAATTAGAATTAAATTCGTATTAAATTGGATTTAATTATGTAATTTAATTTTATTGAGAATTCATACTTTGAGTACGTGTTCGCAAAACGAGTTTGACTCGAACAAAATCAAATCGTTGTTTGAACATTGGATGATCACTAATTATCAGATTAATTAATTTGATTAGATTGATTGATAACATGCTTGTATGAATACATGGTTGTGATGCATGAATAATGTATATCGGATGGATATTAGTCGGGTGGGGCGATTTTGGAAATTGTCATAAATTTGATTTATTAATTGGACCTGCGAGTCCAGCCTTATCTCTGATTTCTTTGTATTCTCTTCTCACCTATTCCCCTCAATGTAAATGATGTTTCTTTAGAAGTGTAGTGTAACGGGTAGAAGTAAATACATGTGCTAGCTGGAGAGAGAAAGAGAGAGATTTGATCTAGGATCAATGTAAAGTATCCATCCGCATATCATTATTATTATTTCATATGCGCTTTATTTGTGTTTAGAATGCATGTTTAAGGGTGTATGATGATGAGACCTTAACAAAGATAATAAATTGGTTGCCAATTTGCACGCGAAAAACCCTTGCTAAATATTAAGCGTCTTTCCTTCCATTGAGTGATTCTCACTCAAGATCCGAGACGGCATTGGTTTGTTGGCCAAAGTCAAGGCCTTTGTCTGTCGAAGATGTGTTTGAATCACGAAGGCTTTGTTCCATATCAGTGTCTTGTCCAAGTTGTGGTTGTTGGCCAAAGTCAATACCACTCTTGTCCATCGACATTGATTACGAAGCTTTCCATGGTCAATGGGTCGCGCTTGACTGGGATCACTAAGTTTGTTGTGCCAAAGCCAAGGCTTAGTTGATTCAGAGAAAACAGGTTAGGTAATACATTTGATGTATTGGCATATATAAGATATATATTTCGGACTTGGATGTCCCCCTACCGGATCTATGAATTGGATTGGATCCAATCGATCTTAGAGATCTACCTAGTTAATTATCATACAATTTGTTGGCCAAAGTCAAGATTGTGTGATATTTAACGGGATCCTAGCCCACTAGGAAACACGGTTTCCCGAGTACTCGACAGAGGGTTAGAGGCTCGCCGAAAAATAGTGGGTGGCAAGAAGAATTGAATTTGCAATATTCGTTCAATTACTCGCCATACACGCTCAATCACAAATATTTCATCATATCAATTAATGTTAGTTGGACTAATATTAAAAAATTTGTGTTTTTATAATCAGTTGGACTGTATTATAGTTGATTATATAATTGGATTATAGTAATCAATATATTTGAAGTAATTAATTTCGATTTACAGTTGATTTTATAATTGGATTATAGTAATCAATGTAATGTGAGGTTAATTAATTTAAATTATATTTGATTGTATAGTTGGACTATATAATCAATATAATACATAGTACCACAAATCGTTGATTAAATAGTTGGACTATTAGAATCAAGATAAAATGAAAGATTAGCATTTAAAAACATAATCCTAGGGAAAATGTATTTAAATGACTTAATTTTTCTAATTGGGAATAATATTTCAGGATGGTCCTGGAAATATAATAAGTTAGTTTATTTGATAAAATAACAAATTAGGCCTAAGCCTGGAGTTAAGCAAATAAGTAGACATGATAATTTGGAAGATTTATGTAAGATAACTTAAGTGCTTAATCCATCATACTTGTCATATAGACTCCTTAATTTCTTTATCAGAACTAAGGATTAGATTCTTAAAGTATGATGATAATGAAATTGAAGGATCTTTAGGATATTATTAGATCTTAGAAGTAAATATATTGCAATAATAAACTCTTGGAGAGTTAATGACTATTCTCAAGGAGACAAAGTCAAAGTTTGCAATTACGCAAGTAGCGCAAGGCGCACCTTACTTCGATATTCTAGAAACCCGAGGCTTGGCCAAAGGCTTCTGAAATATTGAAAAAAGGGCGAAGGCTAAATCATTATAGTTTTCTGGGAAGATAAAAGGACATATCCCAAGAAGGAATTGAAGAAGAGCAAGACTCTGATTTCAAATATGTGTCATAAATATATTCATTACTAGTATTTAAAATTGGATTTTGATACTTAGTGTGTTATATAAATATATGTATTGATGTTCAGAATCTGTTTTGAACAGGATACTGACTTCAAAGCGAATTGAAATGGACGAAAGTCGCTATTTTAACCGTAGATACCTAAGTTTAGGAACTACCCTTTGGGTATGTACGTAAATTAGGAAACTGTTATAATGTAACTAGTTTGACTAGGAACATTATCTTTATATCAGTGTTTAATCCGTTGCGGATTGAACCTTTATATTTTAGAACACTAAAGTGTTTTATTATATAAAGATGATATTGAGATAAACATATTAGATGTGAACAACAGAATTTATATTTAGAATATAAATAAATCTCACACGTTATAATGATAAACAAATAGCTCAAACTGATTTGATCAGTTGAAACTTAAAGTGGCAATGTTGTCTGGGACACATTAAACAAGAATCGTATATCCGGAATTTTGAAGAGCGGGTGGTACCAGGACTGATTTGCTTCCAATCAAATAAAGTCTACGAATCTAGTTTATTGGGCAAAATGCCTAAAACACTATTTACTTGGTAAAAGTGCAAATACCACCGACCTGTTAGCCATAGTTCATAGTGAAGCAAGTGGGCCCATGTCTAGCTAGGCTAGATGTGGATATGAATATTTTCGTGACCAATACGGATGTGGCATCGCTTAATGGTTATGTGTTTCTTTTGAAGAACACAAATCAGAACCTTTTAAAGTTTCGACACGAAATAGACAAACAAGTCGGCTACTAAGTATTAAACTGTTACGGTAAGACCGTAATGGAAATTACTTAAGCAATAAGTTTCTAAAATACTTGAAAGAGTAAAGTATTCTTTCAAAATAGGACTCCTCCCGGAACCACATCAATTTGACGGTTCGTCCGAACCGAGTAACCGATTTTTGTTAGACATGATAAAAGTTAATCATGAGTCGCTCTGAGCTACCATTTCCTTCAACGGATACGCATAAATAGTGCATATTTAGAATAAGGTTCCATTAAAATCTATTTGACAGATTTCATATTAGATATGAACGGGAAAGAACCGGGTTTCAAATTCCTGTTAAATTTGGGAATGATGGCATATGTTTGGATGATACCAAACTAAAAACCCAAAATGGATAGTGCCAATTATAGACATCCAAGGGATACCATAAGTATTGTACTTATACATCTCACATGAGAACAATTAGATTGTTGACTCACCATGCAGTTTTTCCTAAGAAGAATACCGATACGCAGTGGGTAAGTGGGAGGATAGGATAAACTTCGATGAAAATCGGAAGTTATACCATTCAAGGCACAGAATCTTAATGGAATATAATAGTTCATCAATGATGAAACTTTTATAATTAATCTTCGAATACACAAAACCATGTGAGTCGGAGAGAGTCAGAAAACAACCTAGGGTTGGGTTTCTGATCTCACATTGTAAAGATGTCGATCTTTTGAGGTATACCAACTGACTACGTATGAGGAAGTGATACAAGATATCGACTCCCAATTATGACAAAGTGTCATGAGTCCGAAATGGATTCCATGTATATCAACTATGTTTGGACACTAGTTGACGTACCGCAAGGCATTGTGCCTACTGGTACTTTATAAGTCTTCAAGGAAGACGTACATGGATGGCAACGTACCAACGTGTAAAGCTAGGCTTTCAACGGAAAGGTATCGTTATCAACACATTATGTTGATTAAGATTCAAACTTTTAAATGTTGCCATGGTAAATCCATTTGGATAATGCTTGCTAAAGCTGCATGTTTCATTTATGAAATATGACAGCTGGACGGAAAATCGCTTTCCTGAAAATGAAACCTTTTGGAGGATGTTTGCAACATCCTGACGATTTTGTCGTCGTACCAAAACTAGCAAACAAGGTTTGCGGGTTATTCGATCCATGTATGGATTAAGCAAGCATTGGTTCTAGGAATTATCATTTTTGATGTAATCATAATGGTTTATGATTTAATTCAAAACGAAAAGGATTCTTGGTGTATATAAGAGGGTTAGTGGGAGCGCACTGACAGTGGTTGTCCTATATAAATAATGATGACATGTCATTTCTTGGAAACGATATTCCCATAAATAACAATCGGTGAAAGCTTGGCTTTCGAGAACACTCTCCGAGAAATCGTACATTGAAAAATGTACGCGACCTAGTGTCTCATACGCTTTGAGCATATGATTCACAAACAGGCCAATCCAAGTGATAGTCACTGGATTGATATTAAGAACATCCGTTGTATCTTAGAGATCTAAGGATTTGTCTTAAAACTTGGAGAATGAGAACTTGAAGTGACTGGGATCACTACTGCAAGTTTCCTAAAACCGATAAACGATTGAAAGTCGCAAACGGTATTATACATTTGAATAACGGTACAGTGAGTTGGAAATCTTCCAAGCAAGATACTGTTACCGAATAAACAACAAATGCGGGTTATTGCTGCAGCTGAGGCAGCAATAGAAGCTTCTGGGGTCGATAAATATCTAATTATATTAGATATAGTTCTTTTAGTAGCTGAGCTAGGCTACAGCACATGCTAAATAATTAATGGTCTCATCAATGATCCAGATAAATACTTTGATATTCATCTGATAAGTTCGGATCATACATCGTGGCGATGTGATGATCGAATAAATCGCATCAGATGATAATCATGAAAATCCGCTGACGAAAACCTTTTCTCAGCAATTTGAGCGAACCGTACATAGTTCGGGTGGTAGACACTCGAGTGACTGGCTATAGGCCAAGTGGGAGATTTTTGGACAATTATGACCCATAAGCGTCACTATTTGTACAGATCATAGTGTTGTTGTACAAATTAACTGTGTGACAAAGGAGATTGCACTCTTATCATTTGTGAGATTACCTAGATATATAAATGATGAGAGTCCCCTATGATTTGTTCCTGGATAGGAAATGATAGTATCAGTCCACGAAGGATAAATCATAAAATATCCCTAGTCAGAGTATTATCGAGATTGGACATCGATAATATACGTAAAGGACTAGTATTGCACTTGTGCGTGTTTTAAGGGCACAACGCATAGTTCTCGTATATTTGGGTATAGGATACTCAATGAAAGTGTAAAAGGAGGTTGTGTTTCACCGATGTATGGGAAACAGCTTCGCTCTGGATAGACCCCTTAGGAATTCCATTGGTAGTATGACTATGTGTCTATGGAAGTCCGAAATCAGGTTAGGTGTATTTGGTCTTAACCTGGGACTTGCACCGCTAATACTTGCGACAATCAATATACTTTGGTTGAGGTCGTCCAGGCTTTAAAAAACCGGTTCTGTGTACGCCAATACTGGGTATATTGAGAATCGTAGTGTGTTGGGTGTGATGTTAAGACGGAAGTGTCACTCCAGTCATATGGAGATGATGGTCACGTAGGATACGGTACTGGTTCTCTTAAGTACTGCAGTCATCGGGATAAATGACAAGGTCATGTTTATCCGATATAGAGACTAGTTACCAGAGATCCGACATGTGCTTCGTACGAGGCAGACATGACTCCAGCCCCAGGCCTAGCACGTGATCATCTGATACTAGATCAAAATACGCAATAACCACATAAACTACGCCTGATATAGATCGCTTATTCCTGTAAGCATGTTTCCGGAGAATTGGGTAGGCATGGTGCTTTGCTAGAGCCAACATTGTCTTATGAATCGGTGTAAACGTAGTACGAGGTACTCACGTGTTCGGATAGTCCGACGACCCGATTTACTACTGCAACATATCCGGGGATCTCATGGGTCGCTTCCCAAATTCACCGATGACGTATGACTCGCACTTTAATTAATCTGGGATTAATTTAATGAGAGAAAAATTAATCTCGGATAATTACGAAGATATTTTTATCTGGGATAAAATATCAATTAAAGAGAGAAAATGATTAATTTGGAATTAATCGGTAAAATAATATATTTGATATATTATACGAAATTGGATTTCGACGCGGAATTAAAATTGGATTTTTTAATTCGGGCGAACGAATTAATTTAGAATTAATTCGTTAGCGACGTGAATAGTGATTTCGCTAGGCGTAATCATTTATTACGACCGCAACGGAAAATTCGTTAATTTGGAATTAGCGAACCCGAGCCCGGGATTGTTTGCGAGCGCATTCGCATTTCGAATTCGAGTGCGGCACGCAAGTCAAATCAAGCGTCGAATCGCAAGTCACATCAAGCGTCAAATCACATGTCACTTTGAGTGATGTGACATTTGAGTGATTGATGTGAGTTGATTTGAGGTGATTGACAAGCATTTAATGTTTGCCTTTTTGGAAATTAAAGAAATTGTAAATGGTTTTAATAATTTTGGAAATTATAAAAACCCTTTTACAATTTTTTTTATTTCCCACATTCTCTCTCTTCATTTTCACGGTTTATGGCTTTTGGAGCCAAAAACATTTTCTTCTTCTCTCACGGTCCCATGACCGATTCATCTCCTCTGTTTTTGGATTGACCGAGCAACAATGGAGAAACAAATGATCTTGTTGCAAGATCTATGTGCTAGCACACTCATGGAGGAATACAAAGGTGTTAGGGAACCGATTTCGTGAGCTTGGAAGCTTGAAGTTTGGAGCTTCAATGGTGTCTTATGGCCGAACCTTGGAGAAGCCAACCAGTCACCACCGTGCAGCGCCACCTACCACGCGCAGCTCACTGCCGAGCAAGGGAGAGCAGTGCGTTTTCATCTTTGTTGCATCTCTACCAATCAATGTGAGTTTTTCCGCACCTCCTTTGATATGTATTCAACTCGTTTATGCTTTATAAATGATCCTTGGGACTTGATTGAAACCCAACAAATAGCAAAGAAAAAGTGGCCGGGATATCGAGCATCGTGAACTCAACCTCATCCTCAATTGGGCCCACTTTGACTACTGCAGCAAAAGTGCCATCAACTCTCCGCTTACTATCATCATATGCCTTGATAGTCATATTGGAGGGACTCAAATTGTCGTCTTCATAACCAACCTCGACAAAAATCTTCAAAGGGCACACATTGATAGATGAGCCATCATCCACCATCACACAAGATATCTTATGCCCCTCACCTCTGCTCTTATGAATAGTGGCCTATTGTGATTCCTTCCCTCCACCGGGAGTTCCTCCTCAGAAAAAGTTATCATCTGCAAAGCTTCCTTCTGCACCGATCCTACAAATTTTAGGGTTGGCATCTTCCGATACTATTATCTTGCTCAAGGCCTCAAACCATGGCACGCCTATGCTCTTGAGATGCGCACAACAACTCCCAAATGCTCACTGTTAGACATTATGTCCCATAGCGTCACTGTTTGTAAATGATATGGTATTATTGTACAAAATTAACTATGTGATAATGAAATTGCCTTTTGCCGTTTTGTAATATTATTTACTTTGACTAATAAATGGCGAAAGTCCATATGATTAACACTGGATTGAGATGATATGAGACAGTATCAATCTAT
>SKCR01002773.1:0-27429 GCA_019454045.1 Zanthoxylum bungeanum | reverse complement strand
ACATATTAATTAGACGGTGATATAAAACTAATCCGCAAATTCTCTTGGACACGCCTTATGGGGGCGTACGTTAAAATTGGCATCACAAGTCGCCACATAAAGTGCGTACAGTGAAATTATAAACTTGAATCCCACAAAAAGAAAATACCACATCCAGAAAATGACGAAGTGATTGGACCACGTGGGTAATTTGGAAAAAAACAATCTTAGGTGCACGTTAGCGCAATCCGAAACTCCAACCATTGCAGGCATCTTCTTCACAATCTCCATCTCTCAAAACACCTGTTTCCGCTGGAGACCATAACTCCTCGTCTCGCCTTTATAGTAAGTATCTCCTCTTAAAATTTTGATTTTGATTTTTTGTATGCGTTAATTTAATGCTAACTGTTTGGTTAACTTTGTATGTTCTAGTTAATCCTTTAGGAGAACTAAATGTAGAAGAATTTGTTTTTTTTTTTTTTTTTATCACTGTTTTATTGTCGATACAATCAAAGAAGTTTGAATTAATTATATTTTTATTGCATTAATTGACTTTAATTCTTGGTTTGTAAATAACTATGAAGAAATGGCAGACTTGTATAGTTTAGTGAATCGTGATCTTCATTTTTAGTGGTACTGAGTGTTGATTTTTCCTTTTGACAGGTTTGCTGCACTTGTTTTTTCTACTTTGAAATCTACTTGATACATCTGCTTGATTTACTTTGTAGACCTCGCTTGGGTTCTCAGGCGAGATTGAGCTGGGTTATGATATTTTTTCCACCATTGATTTCTTCATTCTGTTGGCAACAATGACTTGTTCCAGTACCATGCAATTGTCTCAGGAATTGAAAATATATAACAAATTCGGTTGCAGTACTCTCCATAGCGTATATGATTTCTATCTTTCGAATACTGCATTCGTGCACAGGGAATTTCCTAAGTTTGAAAGTGCTGAATTAAAAGATATCACAGTTTTTCCTAATTTTTCTTCCTTTTAACAGGGTGTGACAGGAAAAGGCCGATTAGCTCACATCAATCTCTCATCGCATTCTATGGTATGTTTTTTCCTTGGATAAGAATTTTAATTTATTTTGTAGTTTCCTGGATACCATCTGTGATTTTTGAATAACTTTTAGTCAAATAGATTGTTATTATGAGTCTATTCCATAATTTGGTTTCTAAAATTGATGATTGTTACATCTTCAGCGGCAGGATGCTTGGAGTCTTCATCTTTTAAGCCATTTATGTGGGCCGCTGAGTCCTATTTCTACCAAATGCAATGTTTTTCTCTGCCGATCAGTTTTAGTACCAAGTGGGAATGAAATTCCTGTTTTGAAATCTGCTGCTGCTGCGGTTTTGACAAGGTATATATATTTCTTCTCTTTTATGTACTATTTGTTTTTCCTTTTCATAGTCGTAAGCACATGTTGAATCTTGAATCAACCATAAATCCCCCACAATCTATAAGATTAACAGCTCATGCTCAATGCTTGTAGGTTTTCTAAGATATTGTACCTTGGATTGGAAAATATGTTAGTAGCTGGTAATTTTGCATTTTAGTTTCTTTCTTGTCAACAATTTACTTTGATTTAACAAATTCTTACTCTATTACATTTCAATAGAGGTTCTCTGAAGCAAAAAAAAAAAAAATGTAGTTTAAGATTTTAGTACAATAGAGGTTAATGAATTCAGTGTTTCTAACCAGGTTGTAAAAGTTCTAGCTTCCATATATGCTTTAGGCCTCCAATCTTCATGATAAAAGATGAACTACCAGACTACCTGTTTAATAGATATGTCATCCTTATAATGCTTAGACCCCATTTTGACTACTTGTTTACACTTGATCACTATATATAACTACATACAAGTAGACACTATTGCACCTTACTGGAACACTTCACACATTCACACGTGTATCGCTTTGTTCTCATTTAATCCAAAAACTCCGGGGCAAGACTATTTTTCTGTACTGTGCTAATTTTTAATGCCTTTTATTTTTCTATGGTTACATACACACACACACACACACACACACACACACGCATACATACATACTGATACATACATACATATACACATACATATGTGTGTGTGTATGTATGTATGTATGTATGTATGCATGTATGCATGTATGTATGTATATATGTATATATGTATATGTATATAAAGGATCCTTCATTTTATGTCTTATTGAATGCATAATTAGAATTAAATTTCTCTCACATTTCAGGCCATATGATACATTATGTGGAAACCCTCTGTTACTACGACTGATCCCTGCAGCTGCCATTGTTGCTTTTGCTACTTGGGGTCTTGTGCCACTTGTGCGTCTGGCCAGGACTATATTTCTCAACGTATTTACTCTTGTTCTTCTACTTGCCTTTCCATCCCATGGTCACTGTATCCTTTAATCGGTTCTCTCATTCTTATGGTTTTTTTTTAACTTTTTTTTTTTTTTTACAGAGAACTGAAGGTAGTTGGAAGAAAAGTCGTACACATTACGTTTTGACCTCTTATCTTCAACCATTGTTGTTGTGGACTGGAGTAACACTTATCTGCAGGTGTACTTTCTCATTCCATAGAATTACAGTTCAATGATCCTTTTTGTTTTAAAGGCATTATATCAGTACTGACTGCCATTTTTATTTCAGAGAATTAGATCCTCTAGTTTTACCTTCAGAAGCAAGCCAAGCTGTTAAGCAACGAGTTTTGAATTTTGTACGATCATTGTCAACTGTGCTGGCATTTGCTTATTGTTTATCAAGGTAATTGTGGTTGCTAGCATACTTGATGTATGTCAGATTGACAATCAATTTGTCAATATGTTGTATAGTAGTTTTTATAAAAAAATTGACTTATAAATACAATATGAAGTTATTTTAATAGAAAAATTTGATAATTTGTTCTAGCTATTGTGAATATAACCTTTCCATTTGCAGCTTGATTCAGCAAGTACAGAAATTCTCTATGGAGACCAACACCGGTGATTCCACAGATGCAAATGTAGGTTTCTATTACTTATGCATTAAACAACTTTCACACATTTCTCATCTTATGACTGCAAATCTGTGTTTGCTGCTTGTACATTATTGTATTTATTTATGGGATAAATATTGTCCACCCAAAGAAAGACTTATGTGTGAAATTACCCGAGAACTTTGAACAAGTTCATTTTCCTCCAAAATTTACGGATAATGTATTGTTTTACACTTTTCCGTTAACAATTTTAGAATATGTTAGGGAATCTTAACGGAAAGGCGACTTTGCCCTTGTTGGTAATTATCACTCATCCACTCGGAAAAAGGATTATGCGCGAAAATACCCAAAAATTTTAAACAAGTTCATTTGTCGACCATAAATTGTCAAAAGTGTATCAGTTTACACATCGACGTTAACCCTAGGGCTTATTTTGTTTTTTATTTGTGATGGTGAAGTTGAATCGTCCTCGGCATGCAAAACATTTCGAAGCAAGTGTTGTTTGACATCGAAGCAACATCAGATCATCCAATTTTAAAAGTGGGTTTTATATTTGAATTTGAGATTGGATATGGCGGTGAGGTGAGTATGGATGGAAATCAGTCGGGACGGGTCGGGATTTTCCAATCCCAATCCCGGTCTAACCATGTAAATGGGATAAAAAAATTATCTCGAGTCCCGTACCAATATTTAATTGAAACGAAAAATCCTCATGGATCCCGTACTGGTCCCGAATCCCAATCAAAATTCATAATTTTATCTGCAAATGGTCAGGACAGTCTGAAATTTTCCAACTTGATCATGTAAACGAGATGGTCTGAAAAGAGAGGGTAAATATTGGTGGACGGTGGTATTAACGTCAATGTATAAAATGATATATTGTTTGTAACTTCGGGTGAAAAATTGAACGTGTTCCAAGTTTGAGGGTTTTTCACAATTAATCCTTTATTCAGGTGGATGAATGATAATTACTTATTTTTTTATTAGCCATAAACGCTAGTGTTTTGAAATGGTGACGTCATCTATGTTTAATGACGAATATACCCTTGTGATGTCATCATTTATTTAACACTGTTAACGGAAAAGTGTAAAATGATACATTTTTTGTAACATTAGGTGGAAAAATGAACTTGTTCAAAGTTTTTGGGTAGACGAACGATAATATCCCTTTATTTGTTTATAAGTTCAACATGACCACATCAGTGATGGGGCTTAAAAATTTCATTAGTGTGACCAATTTGGTAAGTTGGTAGTTGGTAGTTGTCTCTTGTAAATTACTTCTCTAGAGGCAGTCATGTTCCATCTTGACTTAATTTGAGTCTCCATATTCCATGGGCCAAAATATTGTAAGAATTTAAGGCTTTATAACCATTATTTAATCTCTTGCCTGATTTTGGATGCAAAATTTGAGAGTTTACTCAGTTATTCAGCAAGGCTCAGAGTTGGACATGGCAATTAAGATGGAATAACTATTGTAGAAGCAGCATTTAATGAAGTTGTTGGTGGCGCCAATATGATCTCTTGTGGATGTGTTTGTAGCATGCCTTTTCCTTGTCTGATTTATGTTAATGAATTTTGGTCAGAGAGTTTAGAATAATAATTTAGTATATTCAGGGCACTCACAGAGTGTAAGTAACAAATCTCATTTTTGATTTTTTTTTTCTTAAATTCTTTGGCAGATGGGCTACAATTTTGCTGGGAAAGCTGTTTATACGGCAGTGTGGGTTGCTGCTGTATCATTATTCATGGAGTTGCTTGGTTTCTCTACCCACAGGTGGCTTACTGCTGGAGGTCTTGGTACTGTACTGCTCACCCTTGCTGGTCGTGAGGTAAAACCCAGTTTCTTTTTCATACAAGTCAGTCGAAAGCACTGCAGTTTTCTTGTTTATAACATGTTCTGGATAGGCATAGGCCTTTAGTGTTCCAGCAGTAAATAGTATGTTCAGGTGCCTTTCCCTTTTGTTGACTAGGTGATTATTATTTACTTTATTTATTTTAATTTGTTGCATCCAGATATTTACAAACTTCCTTTCAAGTGTAATGATCCATGCAACGCGGCCATTTATTATCAATGAATGGATCCAAACCAAGATTGAAGGCTATGAAGTTTCTGGCACCGTTGAGGTTTGTGTTACTTTCTATTTGTCAATACCTTGGACAAAAGGAGATTTAATAGGAAAAGAGAAGTTACAATATATATTCTTTATCTATCTGCCTCTACCTAGAAATGAGCGAGATCTTAAAACTTTGTTTCGTAATTGAAGTACTTGAAGCAACGTTTGTTTTATTTAATCATTATCCTATATTTTATCAGCATGTGGGTTGGTGGTCACCAACAATTATAAGAGGAGATGATCGTGAAGCAGTTCACATCCCAAATCACAAATTCACTGTAAATGTGGTGAGGAATCTTAGCCAGAAGTCTCATTGGCGCATCAAGACCCACCTTGCCATCAGTCACTTGGATGTCCATAAACTTAATGTGAGAATCAGTACTAGTTTACCTTATCATGAATTTCTGCAAAATATAAATTTTTTTCTTTGTGCCATGTAAGAACTTGGATCATTCCTTCTCTGTCTTTAGAACATTGTAGCGGACATGCGCAAAGTGTTGGCCAAAAATCCTCAAGTAGAGCAGCAGAGGTTGCACAGAAGAGTCTTTTTGGAAAATATCAACCCAGAAAACCAGGCTCTTATGGTAAGGCTTCCCCCCACCCCACCTCTCTTCCTCCCTCTTGTTTTGGATTTAATTTATTTTGGGTTGTCCTATTTTTACAGTCTGTTATTTGAATTTTCTTTAATGTCGTGATGCTGTCTTTACCAAGATGACCCATGAAAAAAATGATAGTTTAGCTTGCTTATGATTTGTGAAAATAAAAAGAAGTTTTGTATTCATGTTTCTTTGGTGTGGAATTCACAAGTGCTTGGTGACATGAGTTTCTAAGTTTCAGTCCAGACTAGGGATGACAATTTTGCCCGCAAACCCGCAAAAACCCGCCCGCAATGGGTAAGATTTGGTAAATATTTAAGCGGATTTGGTAATTTAAAACAAAACCCACTGTGGGTTTGGTGTGGGTTTGGTAATTAAGCAAAACCAGCGGATACCCGCAGCGGGTATCCGCTACCCACAAGCTTAATTTTTTATTTTATATTTTTAGGGCAAAAAAATCTCTCATATAAAAGGACTCACTAACTCACAATTTTTGAATTGCTCTTTCTTAATATTTTTGAATTGCTTCTGGTCATGTTTTAATAATTTTGATGATATGAATTTAACATAATGAAAGATATTCAGCTAGTGATTCATGGATGTAATTGTGGTGATATGAATTTGATATTATTTTATAAATATTTTAAACTTTTATTTATGTGTCCTAATTTGTAAACTGTCAAATACTTTCTTTTTTGCAAGTTATGAAAAAGTATCAATATTTAATTAAAAAGATTGTATTATTAAGAGCATAAGAGAATTTGATATTTTAAAAACCCGCAAAAAATCCTCTGGGTACCAGTACGAGTTTGGTAATTTATTTTTATATGCCGGTGCGGGTTTGGTAATGAAAATTAAAACCCGCAGCGGGTTTGGTAATTTATTTACATATGTGGGTGCAGGTTTAATAATGACAAACCCGCACCAAACCCTACCCATTGTCATCCCTAGTCCAGACTCCTCACTGGCTGTTGAGCTCATTTTTTGAGTTAACCACTGTTCTTATTTTATCTTAACTATGTATATGCAGAAATGAGACATTTAACAAAGACTGGTGGTTGATTATCATACATTTCCTTTCTTGTTAGATGTGGCGATTGCCTCTGTTTCAAACGTTAACAGCTATCCCTTGGTCTATATTGTTACAGATTCTGGTATCTTGCTTTGTGAAAACCTCACGTTTTGAAGAGTATCTTTGCGTTAAGGTAAGATTTTATATGTTATTGGATGCTTTGTGTAAGACTGTAAGTACATACTGTCATTTTTATTGATTGCTACTGTTATATCGAAGCCCTTGCCTATTATGATTAAACTTTCACAAGGACTGCTGATAGAATATATTGGAAGAAGCTTCAAATAAATCTGGAAAGTGGGAAACTCTTTTCGTTTGGGTGTCCTTTCAATGTTAAATTCACCCATTCTTCTGTGCTCCTCCGCCTCTGTTTTAACCGAGTGGCATTATCACAATGCTCTTCATTTGTAAAAAACATGATAACTTCATTTGCATGGATTGTCAGAATGTTGTTCAGGTTAACTATTATACTTGAGGGACTCTGCTGATTTTCTTTTGGAGTATACGTGGAAAAACTGTCCAATTAGTTTTTTTCCTTTGATGTTACTTGTTTTCTTTAGGTTTCTTTCTTTTTGGTTTTTGGACACGAGGAAGAGGTTGAGATAATGGTCTAACACGTGCTAACATATTGTTGAAGTCGGGGTTCCTAGAGAGGCCTCATAAAGATTTAGACTTATAGTTGAGGGAGTTTTACGACATTTTTGGCTACATTTAGGGGTTGCAAAGTATCACGTTGCTTGATATGTTATTTTGGTAGTTCTTTTTTATGCTTATGACTGCAATTTATCCAGTCAGAGATTCATTATTATAATTTCAGCTCACTTAAAGGTTTATCATTGCAATTGAACAGGAGGCAATACTCTTGGATCTTCTCCGAGTTATCAGCCATCATCGGGCTCGGCTGGCGACACCTATCCGCACAGTTCAGAAAATTTACAGTGAGGCTGACCTGGAGAATGTACCATTTGCTGACACGATTTTCAGTCGTTCTAGAGCAGCTGTTAACCGTCCATTTCTTCTTATTGAACCTTCCTACAAAATCAGCAGTGATGATAAGAGTAAGGCCTCAAGTCGTGCAGCAAGAAATGAAGAAAAAGATACAAAGGTTAAAACAACCTCAAAATCTGATTTGGAGGAAGATTTGAAGGCTGGATCAGTATCAATTCCAGACTCCAAAGAAGACAAGGCAACTCCAACATCAACCTCCACCACTGGCCTGAAGCCCCAAAGTGGGATTATGGTGCCTGATAATTCGGTTCAGAACAAGTATGAAGAACAGAACAAGGGGGAAAATGGAGATCCATGGAAGAAAACTGAGTCGCTAAATTCTGAAAACATTGATCGAGGGGTGATGACAGAGAAATCTTTTACTAATGCAGAATCTGGTAGTGAAAAAACCGATATTCCTTCAGCAGTTCCACAGACAAAGCAAGATGTTGATAGATCTGTTGCCAGGACTCCATTGGAAGAGAATATTGTTCTTGGCGTTGCTTTAGAGGGATCAAAAAGGACACTTCCGATTGAGGAAGAAATGGCAACATCTTCTGTCCCCGTGGACTCAAAAGAAATGGCTGCCAGCCGAAATGGGAGTGGCAAGGAGAAGAAAGATGGTCAGACACAAGCAGTTCCGGGTGCGAATCAAAGTGATTAGCGAAAATGCAGATAATGTGAACTGTACTGTTTTCGTTTGCAATTGTGCAGTAATGCATGCAGCTGTGTTTTTGGAAGCTGGCATACTGCATTATAAGCGTATCTCATCACTACGCTCAGTCTGTAAATAATTGTCAACAGCCCGGGCTATTACGTCCATTTTACTCTTGGATTTTATGAATATGATTGATGTTTCAAATGTTACTAAGTGAGTAATTGTTAAAAATCTAGTCATTTAGATGTTATTTTTTGCCTTGCGTGAGGTACGGCCTTTTCTATATTCAATATTTTGGAAAGAGTTCGACTTTATATCCAAATTTATGCTTTTTAAACCTTTGAATTTTTTTAATGTTTTATACTCTTTATGGATTATTTTAATGTTATATACTTTTAAGGAAATTATTAATTATCCACCTGAAATTAAACTAAAATCCCAATAATTCTTAGTTTTCATAATGGTTCACCCTAAGTTAATAAAAATTAATATTTTTCACTCAAAATTTAATACTACTAAGAATCTGTTAATTTTTTACTGATTTCAGGAGACTAGACTATTTTTGTCATTCTACAGAATCAAAACACAGCAGTTTTGTCCACTAGATCCATCAATGTGGAAAAAGAAATACAAAAAACAAAACAAAAAAAATCATCAGAAATCATAAATAGCAAACCTAACTGTCACGTACCAGCCCCATTGTCATCACAGTTGACAGCACCACCAGACCATCACCATCCAAGTAGGCCATGTGGAGTCCTCAATGGCCAATTCATCATTCATGCTTCCATGGTTGAGGGGAATTATAAGGCTAAGCTTTGTTTCAGCTGGGATTTTGGTCTGTAAATAGCAATTACTTTTTTTTTTTTTTTGGAAACGTCAGGAAACACCGTCATCAAATCACGCAGAGTAGATAAAACCTCACCCGCCCTCGACTCTTATAAAAAATGTGCCCCTTGTATTCGAACCCAACATCTGTTAACCAATTTCAAAATCTTCCAAAATTTTCCACTTCCGCAGGAATGGCTATGGTGTGAGTTGTGGTGTGGTAATGCCTCAAAGTTAAAGGCAAAAACCACTGATCTTGCGACAATCTAAAGAACCCAAACTTCAGGAAAATAAAAGAGTAGAATATTAGTGGACAATTCAATATGAACTTTTGGACAATTAGGTAAATAATCGTGGAGAGGCTGAGATTTCGATTTCAGCAATACACCAAGCTGATTCAAAGCATACTGCAAGGACCTTTACTCCATTTTCAGGGACAAACTCGATTTTTCCGGCTAAATTACCGGTCAAGGGCAATTTCGACTTTTTATAACTAATTGTTAACGATTTTCAAAAATACAGTTAGATTTTGGATGGAAAATATCTTTTTTAATAATTTGAGATGGACAGCCACCTACTTTAAAATATTTAAGATTTTCTCTTAATTTCGGATGAACGGCTTATAATTCTTCTATTTTTAATCGTTATGTTTTCATACTAGTAGACCTGGTCGCGGTTCCGGAATCAAATCGTAAAAGTGCGGTTGGAACCACAAAATTATTTAATAAAAAAAAATTGATTTATATTAGTTTATTTGAAAAAAAAAATAAATTAAAAGGGTTGGAATTAATTTTTTTTTAAAAAGAAAATTAAGCTGTCTATATATCCTATGAGGTCTGGAGGAATCAAAGCTCATATAATTCTTTTGTATTTTGTTGAATTTTAATAACCCCTTATGTATTTACCTTAATCATCGCTGCATTGCCAGATGTCATCGTTCCTTCGGTTGTTATTAAATCATATAAATTTTCAATTGTTTGTTGTTGTATCTCTTGTTGTCGTAATTCTGCTCTTGTCCAATCATCCACGCAGACTTGAGCTTCTAATGAATCAGAGTTCATGGAAAACCGCATCTCATCTATATTCTTCTAAAATAGATTTAATAATTCTGTAAATATTATCTGTAATATGTCTACTATCAAAAACACTAAAAGTAATAACACGTTTTTGTATTTTTCATTCATTATCTATATAATGACATGTTATATTCATGTATGAATGTATTTGCCAATGATCAGTCTATATATCACTACATATAGAAATACATCCATTTATATTTTGAAATTCATTAATTAAATCATTTTTACCTTTTTCATATAACCTTAATATTATACGTTTTACAGTATTTATAGGCACCCTATTCATACAAGGATTTAATGTATTTTGACAATAATTAGTAAAATCAACTTTTTTCACAAAAACTAAAAGACAATTGTTCCATTAAAATTATTTTTGCTATTTCTTCTCTATTTTTAGCATCACTATATTGAAATAATTGAGAAGAGGAAGATTGACCATACCTCGACATTTGCGTTTGAATTTTATCAATTTCAAGGAGATTTGTATGTTTTGATCGCATGTGCTTAGTGACGATCCATACCCATCATGTTTTTTGAATTTTATAAATATTTTTGACAATAATTACATTTCACTATATAATCACCACTTTTTTGTAGCTCATTTGTGAAGTGAATTCTGAAAATATCGGAGGCACAAGTATTTTGTCCTCCATTGAGAACTTGGCTCTCTTGAGTAGGGAAATCCTCATGTTCAGCTATTATTGGATTCTGACTTGCACTTCACATTTTCGTAATTTGTAATAAATAAACTAATAATGAGAAATTTAGATAGTATTTGAGAAATAAAATAATAATAATAAATGAGAATTTGAGAAGAAATTGAGAGAATAGAAGAAAATTATTGTTGAGAGAATTAAGCAAGGTGGTTATGTATTAACAAAATTAAATATAATATATATAATATATATATATATATATATATATAACCCAACGATAATATATACAGCCCAGATTGTTGGAGACAAAATCATGAAGATCAGTGACAGTTGGAGGCAAATTTGCCTCCAACGGTCATACATTTTTTCCTTTTTGACGGTTCTGGATGCGAAATTGTCGGTTCGATTATAGAACCAGCGATTTCTGATTTCATTTTCAATGAAACCGGAACTGCTGATTTTTGGAACCGGAGGTTCTCGATTTTCAATGAAATCAGAACCGTCAATTTTTGGAATCGGAAATCCCCGACGATTTCGATTTCGATTCAGAACCGAATCGTGACAAGATCTACATACTAGGATCTTCAATCTTGTAATACAAGATGAGTTGTAAGATAGAACCTTGTGTATAAGACGAAGTATAAAAACAGTTTTACATGTACTAGAAGAGTACAAGGAGTCTCCTCAGCTACTAGATCAATTTTCTCATCTCCACTCACACATAAGGATGACGAAAATATATATAGAGTTAGAGTCTTTGGGGACCTTTTTATTAAGGTTGGAAATCAGAGATGAAAAATTTAAAAATTTAAAATTGGAGATAAATAAGGGAATCATTTAATATGATTTTTTATTCGGGAAAATGATGAAGATTAGGTGCAACCCTAATTTTCCAATTCTAAGTAAAAAAATTTAATTGCAATAAACATGGATATAAATAGGAAACATCCTAACCTTTTTTTTTATTATTTATTTTTTATTTTTAAATTTATATAAATAATAGACAATTGTGACAATCTATTTGGCATTATTATTATTATTTTTTAACTTTATAGATGTAATTTATAAATTCATTATAGGAAAATGATGTTTTTTCTACTAACTGAAGTAATGTAATATTTATGAATTCATTATAGTAATTAGTCATAATTTCTCGAATTTTAATTAAAAAATAACAATAACTAGTAAAAGAAAATAATAAAACGAATCATAAATAAATAAACGAATCAATGAGCTTTAATTCGTATTGACTAGTCCCAACCTGTTACATTACAAGTTATTAATAATATGCTGGGCGGAAGTAATTTTTTTCGTTCGAAATTACTTGAAAATCTTAAAAGGTATTCGTCAGTCCACTTACCAAGTGTGTCAATTTTCGTTATTGATTTTGTATGAAAAGACCAAAAAAAAAAAAAAAAAAAAAAAAAAAAAAACAGGATGAAGACGAAGAACCAGCTCAACACCCAACAATCCAATCCCCCAAAATTATCAGATGAACCTCACAAAACCAATCCCATCAATGCAGTGGAAGCTCAACTCCAAAACCACGCAGCACAAGAAGCTCAACCAACCCCAGCCTATTCTTCTATTCCTTGGATGATCCAACTACATTGTCTCCCAAAACGACGACGTTTAGAAGCTCACTTACATTTGGGTTTCTTGTCTCAAATCCCTTGATCGGCGCTTTCATTGGAAAGATGATTTTCAGTCACTGTCCAGAGAAAGGATTCAGTTGGCTTGGAGGAACTGAATTGAGAGTATTAACATTGAAGTGTGTGTGTGTGTGTATATATATATATTGGGCAGAAAAGAAGTGCAACCTCAGCTACGAAAAGAAAATACATTATTTCAAAACTGTGACCACGATATACAACCTAAAAGTTAATACTTGCAGCCAAGCTTCAAAGCTAACTAAGATTAAGACTGACACATGCAATCAGGAGCAGGATATGTATAAATAGATTGTTTTGTTTTTCTTAGCCTTATCTGCCCCCCTCTATTTTTATGCCCATTGAGGACTGCCTGCTGAAACTCTGTCCATCCCATGCTCTTGTTCAGGAAGAGCTTCCCCAGCAATGTCATGTTTGGTCTTATCGTCTTCAAGTTCAAGTAAGCTCGATGTCCAACCTGATCACATAATTTAATATTTTATCTGCAGAATCTTGAAGACTATGATCCAGAAGAAGAAGCTTTTATAAGGAAATTGAGAAAAAACATAGGTTCTTTACCAGAGCATTGTGCATGTTTCCTGGAGAAGCAGAAATGAAGACATCGCTCTGCATGCTCACATAATAATCAACTGCAGCCGATAAAGAAGCCTTGCCTTCAACCCCGGCCAGTTCCTCTGCAGAAGCAATGCTCTTCTTATCTTCCATTAGGGGAAACAATTTTCGTAAAGTTGAGATCCTAGCTTCTCCACCATACACCTGAAGTTAATGTGGTGGTTCTATATATCATTCTCTCGTAGGAAATCAAAGAGTATAAATTGCAACTGAGACGGCATATGATAGATCAAATAAACCTCCTACTTGTCAAACCCTAAATGAATATATGGAACTTCTGATTTCAAGAGGGAAGAGAGAAGGAAAACCTTGTGTGAAGCGAGATAAAGGCGAGTGCCATTGTTGAAACCCAAAGCCGCTAGCAGCAATCCAATCTCTTCTGGAGTCAATGGGCAACGCCCCTGATTTCTCAACTCCTTGTCAGTGAACTGAGAGTTTAAGACCCTGCCCTGCCAAATTACTTGGCGGTACTTTGCTAGAGCAAGTTTTTCGGCTTTACCTCCACCAAAATCGCAGGCCGAATGAGCGGCCATGTCCTACAAAAGGTTAGGTTAGAGAGAACATTTGGACTCACCAAGGAACCACTTAATCAAGAAGAAATTGGTGGTTTGTTTTTTATATTTGGTTACCGCAAGCATGGTGGATGGTGGTTCTTAATATTTCCGTCAAGCTTTACCACTGGAGATTTATTTTGTGATATTTAGTTCTTATGGTCCACAGACAAGGATTTTTCATTAATAAAAAAAATTCAGTCAAGACATTTCCCATATTTTAAGGTCCACGTTTCACTTACTGAAATTAGTCCCAAATAAAAATGGTAAATGTAATTGTTCTTTCAATCATTACAGGAGAGGAGATTCATACTTTATCAAAGCGAAGATGTAACACAACAAATTTTCCAGCTCCAGAGGCTTCAGTATCACTGAGCCTCTCCTGAAGGGACTCAGTCCCTGAAGCTAGAAGTTTGCCTGGAGGGTGACGAAGGCGATGAATAATGGTTTCTCCCAAATTCCTGATATGGGGAACGGAAATCAAAGCCTGAAAGTTGACTTTACAACGTAGGCGTTGGATATTCGTCGGCAAGTTGTCAAAAGCCAAACGATGAGAAAATGGGGCAATAGCAGCAATTCCATAACTGCAATATAAATAAAACTATTACTTATCATAATAATCAAAGTTTCAAAAAGTACTTGCAGTAAAGATCTATATCAAAGATTGGTAGGCATGTCTGTAAATGATCAGACACCCCAGATAGAACTAGGCAAAACTTGATATGAATTTATTTAAAACCATAATGATAGCTATTCTCTGACAGTTTAAAAATTAGGATATCAAATCATGAGAGATCTTGAAAAACTAGGTATCTTCATGGATAAAACAATACATCTTTCTCATAAAAATGAAGTGGACTTTTTCAAATTGTAAGATATCACAGAATCATGGAGGTATTCCAAACCAACACGAGGATACAAACTTAGCCTTCTTCTCATGCATGTGAAAACAGAGATGACAGGCTCCCAGTTACAAATTTCAAGAAGCAAGTTTCTGTAAACTTCAAGAACAGTGATAAAATGAAATCACTCACCTCTGTAATACAGGCAGGACATTTTCCAGATACCAGTTGGCAGATGCATGGACAGGTGCTGTTTTAATCCTAGTAGCCCGTATGCCAGTAGCGTAGTACTCCCGAGAGCTCCAAGAGTATTCGCTAGGCAGCTCTTTAACTATAGAGATTTCATCCCGCAAGGAAGAAATAAAGTGATCCACATCAAATAAATCTGAGAAGGAGCTGCAGAAGCAAAAATATTTGACTTAAATGGCTCCTTTGAGATAAGATAAATAGAACAAAAGATGGGTCATAAGGAAAGCTTTCTCATGAAATACCTTGAATCTTTCCAAACCGGATTTACTTCAAGGTGTGGGAGCACCAGGGTTGCATTCAATATTTTGGCAACGGCAACTGCATCGCATATCTTGGTAGTAAGGAAAAAAGGAAGTCAACAACATAACCACTCTTATTTACTCAAACAGACAGCTAGATAATCATGCTAGATAATCATAAATTATATTGGAATTGCTATTATTGAACAATTCTTAAGGCTTCTTCACGAAGCAGTGACTATTTACTAACCCCCATTCTTTGCTGATTTAATCCACCATCAAGAAACACTTGGATATAACCTCGAGACTTCTTCGGCAATGCTGCAAGAATAATTAAAACACTAAAATGATATGATAAAGAACCAATTACTCGTCACACTAATTTTCTCTTAAATTTTAACCATTTAGTCACCTCACCAAAAATCATCTGACACTTAAAAACTAACAATTCTATCAAATCATATTTCTCATACAATCACTTTCTAGTTTCCACATTCTAAGAACAATGTAATTTCAACAAAACAAAAAATGTTATTAATGTGAATATCAATTTGATACTTACAAGGAGTATTTGTAGAATCAGCACAAGGTTTCCATCCTTGGTTGACCAACGTTGACCATAGTTCAGATTGTTGTTTAATAGGCTGAAACCCAAGGGAAAAAAAAAACAAAATGAAAATGAAAATGAAAATAAAAAACAACACATATGAAGCAACTAGGAGAAGAAAAATGAAGCAAATACATACAATTTGTCTAATTAAAGCGTTCTTGAGTAGAGACAAGTGCCTAGGTTTTGGCGCATTCCACTCCTGCATATTCAATCAATCAGAAGAGCTCTAGCGAATAGCATTAATGAGATCAAGAGTATAAGGACGTACGGAGAACATTGTCGGCGATGCCCTGCCAAGCGGGCCGAACAGATTTGGGACGAAAATTGGTAAGAGAATTACGAAAACGCCGGCGAAAGCCATTCGCTGTGATTGATTTTGGTGATTGTATAAGAGCTTCATTTCTTTGTATATTTTGAATGTTTAAATTCTTGGATTTGTTTTTAATGTGTAGAGAGTGAATGTCAAGTGTCGCTTCTTCAGAAACGAAGCGAGCACGACGCTTTTGCCGGAAATGGAAAAAGGAAAAAGAAAAAAGAAAATGCGACTTGTTTTGTACGGAAGAAGAGAGTGGTAATTAGTTAATTTTACAAATTCTACCCTTCAGCTTCCACCAATAAGTAAATGGAAAATTTATCGATCTGTTGTAAAATCAATTATAATCCATCGACCATTGCATTTCATCCCCTGAACCATGGTAAACAAAAGTTATATAGGACTGCGGTTTTCCGTTCGAATGGTAATATGAGAAATTAACTTTTCGAATGAATCTCTTTCATCAGTGAATTTATTTGGTTAATAGGAAATCAAAAATAAATTTAGCAAGCGGATAAGAAAAACACAAAGATGAGAATTTACATGGTTCGGTGGAGAGTGACTCAAACTTACGATCACATGAGAAAATATGTGTATTTATGGTGTTTCTGATTATGGTCACGCTTACAGACTTACTACTTCACCATTTTTAGAGCTTTTTAGAGATCTCTACGGTTAGTCACTTGGTAGGGATGACTTAGCAAAACCCTAGATAACACTGGGCTCAGTTAATAGCAAACATAAACCCATAACAATTGTGAGTGTAACTTGAACTAACCTTCCTCTTCAGGTCGTTCCTTTCTAGGGATGTTAGAATATGGTAGCTCTTCTCCAACAACCCTCAACATCCTGCCTCCTCTTACACTCGCCTCGCGCCAAACCAAGCCAGTCAATATGCACATCTCGGGATCAGATGAATCTGATGACTACGATACAACACCGACCCCTTCAGAAGAAGAGAACCAATCATACTGTAAGTGGGTAGCCCAACCCGAGCTAACACCTCTCCACATGGACTTCGTCAGCCTAGATATGGACATATCCTCTACTATTACTCAATATGACATAGACTATCTTACAGAAAGATTCAACATCCCCGAGCAAGTCACTTTGGAAGTTCCTAAGGACTGGGAACAAGCCAACCGACCAATTGGCGGTCGAGTTGCTCTCTGTTTGGCTGTCTTCGACATGGGCTGCGCCTGCCCATGCAATGATACCTCGCCAAGATGTTGGCTGCAATGAATTTGGCCCCGTGTCAACTGAACCTGAACGGATGAAGAGTGCTTGCCGAGCTGGTCTAGGTGAGCCATCAGTTGTAGAGATGAAAAGGCTCTATAAAATGAATGCCAACTAGGGGTGAGCACCGGTTCCGGTTTTACCCGGAACCGGACCGGTTTTTCGGGTTTGGAACCGGAACCAGTTGTAATCGGGTAGGTTCCGGTTTCAAAAATGAAGGAACCGATTTTATCCGGGTAGGTTCCGGTTTCAAAATGGTCGGAACCGGAACCGGACCATGGAACCGGTTTATATGAATATTTAGAGATTTAAATCTCGGTGCTCTAAGATATTTCTTTTAATTCATCTCTTTGTTGCTAAATTTTTAGATTGTGTTTTCTGATATTGTAACAATTATGTTTGTTGGGAGCTTTGTTGGCATTGCGTGTGCTCGCTCTCTGCATTATCAGTTCTACTCTTGGTATGTAAGCTGGACATAATATTTTTTTTTTTTGTGATTGATTTGGTAGCATAACTGTGCTGCTTATAGTTTCAAAAGTTGTTTTCTTCACTTGATCCAACTTTAGCAGGCCAAACTGTATTTTCAATTGGAAGAGCAAAAATATTCTCAAAGTTTAGACAAAACGCAAATCCATTTTGTGATGCTGTGTGATATAAATTCTGGACTCCCATATTATAATATAGCATGAATTGTATTTTAGCATGTCTTAACTTTTTCCTTGAGCAGAAGGTGTATGCTTTGGTAGTGTTTGTCAATTTTAATGTCTTGTGATTAAGTGTTTATCATTCATTTTAATTAAAATATTTTTCATTTTCTTCGTTCTTGAGCTTCCGCACTCCGATTTGGTCCCCGTTTTTTCATACGGACTCGTATCAGAATGTAGTTTTCATTAAAATATTTTAAAATAGGGTAATTCGGAACCGGACCAGAACCGAATTGGAACCGAATAATAGGGTACCCTGTTTAATTGAGTAGGTTCCAGTTCCACTTCATGCGGAACTGAATTTTTCCGGGTAGGTTCGGTTCTATGCGGAACCGGAACCGAAACCGATTTTGCTCACCCCTAATGCCAACCCTAAGGAATATAAATGTTAGTATTACTTGTCCCTTTATGCTGAGGGCAGGTCTTTGATCACCAATCTCCTAGTCACCGACAAGAATTTTAAAGGCAAATGGTTTTGGACTGGGGAGAATGGGGTAGAAACCAGGCTGTTTTGGGCGAGCGAATCACTGTACCGAATGTCTTTGGTTTCTGCCCGAGGTCCACAATCGAGAATTTATAGTATGAGGGCACTAGCGAACCTGCAAAACAAAGGTAGAATGAGCAGGGAGTACTGTGTTGGACAGTTATGACCCATAGTGTCACTATTTATACAGATCATGGTGTTGTTGTACAAATTAACTATGTGACAAAGGAGATTGCTCTCTTATCATTTGTGATTAGATCACCAAGATGTATAAATGATAGGAGGTCCTTATGATTAGTTCCTGTATTGAGATGATATGAGACAATATCAATCCACGAAGGATTAATCATTAAATATCCATAGTCAGAGTATTATCGAGATTGGACATCGATAATGCGTAAAAGACTAGTATTACACTTGTGCGCGTTGTGAGGGCATAACGACATAGTTCTCATATATTTGGGTATATGATACTCATGCAAGTGTAATATGAGGTTGTGTTTTACCGATGGTACAGGAAACAGCTTCGCTCTGGATAGACCCCTCGGAATTTCATTGGTAGTATGACTATGTGTCTATGGAAGTCCGAAATCAGGGTAGGTGTATTTGGTCTTAACTTGAGACTTACACCGCTAATACTTGCGACAATCAATATGCTTTGGTTTTAGGTCGTCTAGGGCTTTAACAAGTTCTGTGTACGCCTCTACTAGGTATATTAAGAATCGTAGTGTGTTGGGTGTGATGTCAAGACGGAAGTATCACTCCAGTCATGGTGGAGATGATGGTCACTTAGGATACAAAACTGTTTCTCTTATGTACTGCAGTCATCGGGATAATATGAGTAGGTCATGATTATCCGATTATAGAGACTAGTTACCAGAGATCCGATATGTGCTTCGTACGGGGCATACACAATTCCAGCCCCAGGCCTAGCATGTGATATCCGATACTGGATCGAAATACGCAATACTACGTATACTACGCCTGATATAGATCACTTATTCCTGTAAGGATATTTCGGGAGAATTGGGTAGGCATGGTGCTTTGCTAGAAGCCAACCTTATCTTGTAAATCGGTACAAACGTAGTACTAGGTACTTACGTGTTCGGATAGTCCGACGACCGATTTACTGCCAACATATCCGGGGATCTCATGGGTCGCTTCCCGAAGATTCACCGATGACGTATGACTCACACTTTATTAATCTGGGATTAATTAGATGAGAGAGAAAATTAATCTGGGATTAATTACGGAGATATTTTATTTGAGATAAAATATTATTAAAAGAGAGATAACGATTAATTTGCAATTAATCGATAAAATAATATATTTGATATATTATACGAAATTGGATTTCGACGCGGAATTAAAATTAGATTTTAATTCGGGCGAACGAGTTAATTTAGAATTAATTCGTTATCGACGTGAATAGTGATTTTGCTAGGCATAATTATTTAATTGCGTTACAACAGAAAATTCGTTAATTTGGAATTAGCGAACCCGAGGCCGGGAGTGTTTGCGAGCGCACTTGCATTTCGAATTCAAGTGCGGTCCACAAGTCACATCAAGCGTCAAATCACTAGTCAATCAATTGATGTGACAACTTGTCACTTTTGATGTGATTGATAGTAGTTGGTGGTAGTGGTTGGTTGTTTGAAAAATCATTTACCATTTATTATATTTGGTATTTGACTTTTTGTTTTTGTGTATTAGATACACTTAATTAAAAACAACCAAAACACTTACCATTCTTCACTCTCTCACACACGCCCAAAAGGGCTCTCATTCCTCTCCACACTCTCTCGGCTTAGGCCAATTTTCTTCTCATTCTTACTGCAAAAACCGTGAGCCATGGAGAAGAAAAGTGATGATTTTGTGGTAAAATCAAGAGTGCTAGCACACAATGGAGACATACAAAGGTGATAGGAAAACCCACTTGTGAGCTTGGAATCACCATTGGAGAAGCTTGGAGCTTGGAAATGATCCATGGCCGAAAATGGTGGAGACCAAAATAGTGGATTGCCGAGACTTGCAAGGAGGGCAGAAAGGATTTTTTGTTCTTCGACGCATCGCTCAACCGCTCGATGTAAGTATTCCGCAACTTCCTCGTGTATTCACATGTATGTTTTATGCTTGATAATCGATCCTCGGGACTTAGAGATTTCCCAACAATGGTATCAGAGCGAGTAAAAGCATGAAACTTGAATTTAGGGTTAAAATTTGGTAAATTATATTTGAGCATGATTTGATGAAATTGGATGATTGAGTATGCTTAAATGATGGTTAATTGAAGTTTGATTGGATCAATTTCATGAAAAGTTGTTTGGAACAATTTTCCCCAAAATCCTTGGCTTGGCCGAGAATGATAATAAGCCCTAATGTCTTGGAATTTTTGATTTTTGATTCATTGGATGACTTGAAATCAATTGGGAATGTTGATTTAATGTTGAATTTGATTCAATTGGATTGGATTTGAAATTGGACAAATATACCCAAATTGCCGATACATATATATGAGCATGAAATGGGTTTGATTTTTGTTAAAATGTGTTGGACATGTTTTAATATAGATGAGCATAATTAATTGTACAAATTTATGTTTTGGAAATGTTAATTTGGGTAATTAATTATGGAATACACTTTGGTTAATTAGATTATAAAATTTGGAATTTTGATAATTAATTAATTGGGTCTATTTTGGAAATTGGGCTTATAAGTTGTAATTGGGCTAATTGGGCTTGGTTGTACCAAGATTGGTTTAGGCAAATTGGTTGGATCCAATTGGGCCCAAAACCATATCCATAAAGTCCAATTATGACTTAATGGACCTTTAACTTTAATTGGGCCTAATGGGCCTAAATTGGTTTCTAGGCATATAAGGGTGATTCCTTTAAATGGGCTTTGGTTATTGGTTTGACCCAAGTTGACCAAAAGTCCATGCCTTATGAAATTAATTGAAAGCCCATTGGACTTTAATTAAATTAACGTTGGACGTTAATCGGGCTTTGAGACCCGTAACGATTAAATTTGGAATTTAAGTCGTAAATGTTTATTTATAAAGTGTATTATTTAATTTGGAATTAAATAGTGAATTAGTATTAAATACAATTGAATTGGATTTAATTATGTAGTTTAATTTAATTCAAGAATTCGTACTTTGAGTACTTATTCGCAAAACGAGTTTGACTCGCGCAAAATTAAATCGTTGTTTGAACATTGATGGTCATTAATTATCAGATTAATTAATTGGATTAGATTGATTGATAACATGCTTGTGTGAATACATGGTTGCGATGCATGAATATTGTATATCATATGGATATTAGATGGGTGGGGCAATTTTGGAAATTGTTGTAATAAATTTAGAATTTATTAATTGGACCTGCGTGTCCAGCCTATTACCTCTTTGACTCTGTGTATTTCTCTTCTCACCTATTCCCCTCAATGTAAATGAGGTTTCTTTAGAAGTGTTATGTAACGGGTAGAAGCAATACTTGTGCTAGCGGAGAGAGGAAAAAAAAGATTTGATCTAGGATCAATGTGTAAAGTATCCATCCGCATATCATTATTATATTTATTTATGCGCCTTATTATGTGTTTAAGGGTGTATGATGATGAGACCTTAACAAAGATAATAAATTGGTTGCCAATTTGCACGCGAAAAACCCTCATTCAATATTAAACATTTTTCCTTCCATTGAGTGATTCTTACTCAATATCCAAGACTGACATTGGTTTGTTGGCCAAAGTCAAGGCCTTTGTCCGTCGAGGATGTGTTTGAATCATGAAGGCTTTGTTCCATATCAGTGTCTTGTCTAAGTTGTGATTTGTTGGCCAAAGTCAATATCACTTCTTGTCCATCGACATTGATTACGAAGCTTTCCAAGGTCAATGGGTCACGCTTAACTGGGATCACTAAGTTTGTTGTGCCAAAGCCAAGGCTTAGTTGATTCAGAGGAAAAAGGTTAGGCAATATATTGGATATATTGGCATATATAAGATATATGTTTCGGACTTGGATGTCCCCCTACTGGATTTAGGAATTGGATGAGATTCAATTGATCTTAGAGATCTACCTAGTTAATTATCATATAATTTGTTGGCCAAAGTCAAGATTGTGTGTTATTTAACGGGATCCTAGCCCACTAGGAAACAAGGTTTCCCGAGTGCTCGACAGAGGGTTAGAGGCTCGCCAAAAAATAGTGGGAGGCAAGTATTAAATTTGCAATATTCGTTTAGTAACTTGCCATACGCGCTCATTTCAAATATTACGTCAAATAAATTATTTATTAGTTGGACTAATAATTAATGTTGTTTTTATAAAACAGTTGGACTGTATTCAAACTATTCATTTATAGTTGATATATAATTGGATTATAGTAATCAATATAATTGAATTTAATTGATCATTTATAGTTGATTTTATAATTGGATTATAGTAATCAATATAAATGAATTTAATCTATTAAATTATAGTTGATTATAGTTGGACTATAGTAATCATTATAATAAATAGTACCTTAATCGTTGATTAAATAGTTGGACTATTAGAATAAGATAAATTGAAAGATTAGTGTTTAAAACATAATCCTGGGTGAAAAAATATTTTAAACGACTTTAATTTTCAAATTGGGAATAATATTTCAGGATGGTCCTGGAAATTAAGAAGTTACTTAATTAATAAAATAACATCTTATGCCTAAGCCCGGAGTTAAAAAAATAGTAGAGCATGATATTGGAATATTCATGTGATGATAACTTTAGTGCTTAATCCATTAGCTTGCCAAATAGACTCTTTAATTTCTTAATCAGAACTAAGGATTAGATCCTTAAAGTATGATAATGAAATTGAAGGATCTTCATAGATATATTCTTAGATCTTAGAAGTACTAAATTGCAATAGTAAACTCTTGGAGAGTTAATGGCTATTCTCAAGGAGACAAAGTCAAAGTTTGCAATAAGGCAAGAAGCGCAAGACGCGCGTCTTATTTCGACATTCCGGAAGGCAAAGGCTTGGCCAAAGGCTTCTGGGTGTGGAAAAGGGCAAAGGCAAAATCATTATAATCTTCTGGGAAGACAAAGGATATATCCCAAGATGTCTGCCTAAATTGTGGCAAACTAGATCGCGGAAGCGTGACTGCCGTTTGGACAAAGAAAACATGAAGGAATTGAAGACGAGCAAGGCTCTGACTTCAAATATGTTTGTCATAAATATGTTCACTACTAGTATTAAAATTGGATTTTAGATACTTAGTGTGGTACATAAATATGTACTGGTGTGCAGAATCTGCTATGAGCAGGATACTGACTTCAGATGAGATTTATCTGCGAATTGGAAACGGGACGTAAGTCACTGTTTTGTTCGTAGATACCTAAGTTTAGGAACTGCCCTTCGGGTGTGTACCTAAATTAGAAAACTGTTATAATGTAACTTGTTTGACTAGAACATTATCTCTATATCAGGGTTAACCCGTTGCGGGTATACCTTTATATTCTAGAGCACTAAAGTGTTTTATTATATAAAGTTGATATTGAGATAAACATATTAGATGTGAATAACAGTATTTATATTTTGAATATAATAAATCTCAAAACTATATATGACAAACTAATAGCTCAAACTGGTTTGATCAGATGAAACTTTATTGTGGCAATGTTGTCTGGGACATAATTAACAAGACTCGTATATCCACACTTTTGAAGAGTGGGTACTAGGACAAATTTGATTCTAATCAAATAAAGTCTACGAATCTAGTTTATTGGGCAAAGTGCCTAAAACACCTTTACTCGGTAAAAGTGCAAATGCCACCGATCTGTTAGCCCTAGTTCATAGTGAAACAAGTGGGCCCATGTCTAGCTAGGCTAGAGGTGGATATGAATTCGTTTCGTGACCTTTACGGATGTGGCATCGCGTTATGGTTATATGTTTCTTCTGAAACATAAATCGGAAACTTTTAGAGTTTCGACACGAAATAGACAAATAGATCGGCTAAAGTATTAACACATCACGGTTAGACCATGATGAAAATACTTAAGCAATAAGTTTCTTATATATTTGAAAGAGTATAGTAATCTTTCAATGAGGACTCCTCCCGGAACACGTCAGTTTGACGGTGTGTCTGAACGGATAAACCGAATTTTGTTGGACATAATAAGGTTAATTCATGAGTCGCTCTGAGCTACCATTTCCTTCAAAGGATAAGCTTTAAATAGTGCAAAACTTATTTTGAATAAGGTTCCATAAAATCTGTTTGACAGACTTCATATTAGATATGAACAAGAAAGAAACCGGTTTTTCTCATTCCTGAAGATTTGGGATGCTAGGCATATGTTTAGATGATACCAAATTAGAACCCAAATCGTATAAGTGCCAAGTTGTAGGTTATCCTAGGGATACCAAAGTATAGTACTTATACAACTCACCAGAGAACAATGTAACTGTTGCTCGCCATGCGGTTTTCCTAAGAGGAATACCTATATGCAGTGGTAAGTGGGAGGAAAGTAAAACTCGATGAAAATCAGAGTAATACTATTCTAGGCACCGAGTCTTTATTGGAACACAAATAGTTCATCAATGATGAAACAATACCAATAATCTTCAAATACACAAGAACCGCATAAGTCGGAGAGAGTCAGGAAACAACCTGGGGTATGAGTTTCTGATCTCACCTCATAAAGATGTCAATCTTATTGAGGAATACGGACTGACTACGTATGAGGAAGTGATACAAGGTATCAACTCCCAATTATAGCAAAGTGCCATGATGTCCGAAATGGATCTCATGTATACCAACTAAGTTTAGACACTAGTTGTTGTACCGCAAGGCATTGTGCCTATTGGTACTATATAAGTCTTCAAGGAAGACATACATGGAAGGCAACAACCAACGTACTAAGCTAGGCTTGTAGCGAAAAAGGTATCGTTATCACATTGTGTTGATTACGACGAAACCTTTTACCTGTTGCCATGGTAAATCCATTTGATAATGTTTGCTGATGCTGCATATTTCATTTATGAAATATGGCAGCTAAACGGGAAAATCACTTTCTGAAAAGGAAATCTTTTGGAGGATATTTTCAACATCCTGACGGTTTTGTCGTACCAAAACTAGCAAACAAGGTTTGCAGGTTATTCGATCCATGGATGGATTGTAGCAAGCATAGAATTCTTGGAACTATCGTTTTGATGTAATCATAATGGTATATGATTTAATTCAAAACAAAAATGATTCTTGTGTATATAAGGAGGTTAATGGGAGTGCACTGACAATCGCTGTCATAAATAAATCATTTCTTGGAAATGATATTCCCAAAATTACAATCGATGAAAGCTTGGCTTTCGAGAAAATTCTCCGTAGAATTGTTGGGAGAAACAACCTTTATTCTAGGAATAAAGATCTACTGGGATAGATTTGAAGTTGTTCGTACTCTCCGAGAACTCGTACATTTAAATAAATGTACGCGACCTGGTGTCTCATACGCTTTGAGCATATGGATTCACAATCGGGCCAATCCAAGTGATAGTCACTGGATTGATGTTAAGAACATCCTTTAGCATCTTAGAGATCTAAAGATGCTATCTTAAACTATGGAGAAGGAGAACTTGAAGTGACTGGGATCACTGCTGCAAGTTTCCAAACCGATAAAAATGACTATAAGTCGTGATAACGGTACTATACAGTTTGAATAACGGAACAGTGAGCTGGAAATCTTCCAATCAAGATACTGTTACCGAATATAAACAAAAATGCAGGTTATTGCTGCCCCGAGGCAGCAATAGAAGCCTTCTGGATTGATAATAATCTAATTGGATTAGAATAGTTCTGTTAGCAGTTGAGCTAGGCTACAATGCAGGCTAAGGAATTAATGGTCTCATCAACGATCCAGATATATACTTCGATTATTCATCTGATCCGTTCGGATCATACATCGTGGCGATGTGATGATCGTATAAATCGCATAAGATAATAATCATGCAAATCCGCTGACGAAAGTCTTTTCTCAGTAATTTGAGCGAACCGTAGATAGTTCGGGTGTAAGACACTCGAGTGACTGGCTATAGGCCAAGTGGGAGATTGTTGGACAGTTATGACCCATAGCGTCACTATTTGTACATATCATGGTGTTCTTGTACAAATTAACTATGTGATAAAGGAGATTGCTCTCTTATCATTTGTGATTAGATCACCAAGATGTATAAATGATAGGAGGTCCTTATGATTAGTTCCTGGATTGAGATGATATGAGACAGTATCAATCCACGAAGGATTAATCATTAAATATCCCTAGTCAGAGTATTATCGAGATTGGACATCGATAATGCGTAAAAGACTAGTATTACACTTGTGCGCGTTGTGAGGGCATAACAACATAGTTCTCATATATTTGGGTATATGATATCATGCAAGTGTAATAAGAGGTTGTGTTTTACCGATGGTACGTGAAACAGCTTCGCTCTGGATAGACCCCTTAGAATTTCATTGGTAGTATGACTATGTGTCTATGGAAGTCCGAAATCAGGGTAGGTGTATTTGGTCTTAACCTGAGACTTGCACCGCTAATACTTGCGACAATCAATATGCTTTGGTTTTAGGTCGTCCAGGGCTTTAACAAGGTCTGTGTACCCCTCTGCTAGGTATATTGAGAATCGTAGTGTGTTGGGTGTGATGTCAAGATGGAAGTATCACTCCAGTCATAGTGGAGATGATGGTCACGTAGGATACGGAACTGGTTCTCTTATGTGCTGCAGTATCGGGATAATATGACTAGGTCATGATTATCCGATTATAGAGACTAGTTACCAGAGATCCGATATGTGCTTCGTACGGGGCAGACACAATTCCAGCCCCAGGCCTAGCATGTGACATCCGATACTGGATCGAATTACGCAATACTACGTATACACGCCTGATATAGATCACTTATTCCTGTAAGGATATTTCTGGAGAATTGGGTAGGCATGGTGCTTTGCTAG